>CAKNXH010061320.1:97261-136340 GCA_932178445.1 Andricus quercusramuli
TCGGGAGGGCGATTGGCCACTGCTCGCCATCCGGCGCGGCCGCCGCGAAACAAAGGACCCACGTCAGCGTCGTCCGCGACTACCGCGGACGGAACCCCTGACATTGCGGGTGCCTGAGTTCGCCCGAGGACCCCGGTACACCTTCCCACCGTTGGAGGTGGTTAACCGAGGTCGCACCATCGTGGTCGATTGTCGCGACCCAGACGCGACACCACGACCACCTCGCGTACCACCGAAGGAGACGGTACCCACACCATCGGCGTTGTGCTTCCCGCCGAACGAGGAACTACCAGCACCAGCCACTTTTATTCGCTTCAGGATCCCGGACACACCCGGGTCACCCAACGCCGCCCCGGAACCGATCGGTTCACCAGCTCGACCCGAAGGTACCTTATCTTTGCCGGGTACCCCTCAGGGCCGATCTACGCCAGTCCCTCAGAACGTCGAGGAAACCCCGGAGTCCTGCAAATCCACGCCGAAGGGACCCCCGAATTGTTCTCCCCTTCGTTACTCGACTCACCACCCAGAAATCGTCGCCACCCAGTTCCCGACGCTTCACGTCGAAACTTGCTGGACCGCTTCTCGGGCCAATGAGTAATTAACACTGTAATTAATTTTGACGGCCTGCAAGGGCAACACTGTAATTAATTTTGACGGCCTGGAAAAGGCTCGTGAAGGGTGAGATACAGCGGGTGTATCTCCCACCGCCCACTAGCCAGAAGAACGTCCCGCGGGACATGCGAGCGTTCGACGCCTGGCTTGCGGAACGCGCTCGAGAACGCGCCGCCTCTCAGACACAGAGGCCCGCGTGAGACGCTCTCTCTCTCTTCCCCTCTCGTACGAGGGACGGCAATCGCCGAGCAGGGCATCGTTGCTCCCGCAACACACTAACTTATATCTTTAACCCCCCCCCCCCCCCCCCCACAAGCTCAATAGCTGGGGTAGAGAACAGAGATGAGAGGAAGAAAGGAGGGAGTTCTTTAAGGGTAGAGATATAGAAGACGGGACTGGAGTCAACTATGAAGAAGTGGAAAAAAGGAGAGAGAAAAAGACAATTAATAGAAAGATGGGGGATGATTGAAGAATCAAAATATAATATATGGTATAAGATGATAGAAAAGGAAGGAGTACCAAAGTATTTAGAAAAGGGATGGGGAGAGAAAAGACGGACTATTAAATGCTCTAAAAACAGCTTCTCTTAATTTACTAATTCCATCTAGAATATTCTCTATCTGCTCATCATTGGAATTCAAATCCCTATTTTGTGCGCTGATTCCCACGTTTCTATAATTTATTTCATTTGCGTTCGCGCAATTTAAATATAACAATGGATCAGTCCAATTATTACTTAGATTGGCGTTCGATCCACCTGGATTTTCGGTTCGATCTTTGTTCGAACCATTCTCACTATCAATTTGTGAATCCTCGAAATTAGATTCATCGGTTGCTTGATTTGGCGATATTTTTTCGCCGTCTTCGAAGGTAGATTTTGAAAGTTTAATTTTCCTACTTTCCATTTTTTGGAGATTTTCCTCACCTTTTCCTTGTCTGACATTTTTACAAGAAAATTTTAACTACCGGATTGCTAAAAAGAATGTTATTCAATTATCTCTGAAGCAAAGTATTAATTTTTGTTTAAGTAGAAGCATAAATTTGCCAATTTTAAATTTGTCTCATTTGTATTATAAATTTGACTCTCGATTTATTCGATTTACTAATCCATTGAGGAAGGTTACTGACTTCTGTTCAAGTCACAATGACTTGAGTTTCGGGACTCGACTTACAATTCCACGACTTGGCCCGCGCTTTTCCGCAATTCTGCGATTTTTCGCTCTACACGGGGAAACTCGACCGCTTATTGGCTTATAATTTGGAAAGCCTATTATTAAGCACACTTTTGACTAATTTGTCATTAGATGCTTGTGGACGTCTTTCATTCTACACAATTTGTCAGCCAAAAACTCACTCAATTACATGAATTTGAATTCGATTTAAATTTCCTCTTACAGGCCTAAACAAAATCACAAAGAAAATTCATTCGTCAAAAATTACTTTAAGAATTCTTCAAAAGTCAGTTTCCAGGCAAGTTCAATCGCAAGAATAAGGCCACTCATCTTGAAAAATTTATTGACAAACTGAAGGTTGAGGATAGAGGAAGGTTCTATGGAACAAACATTACGAATTTTGGTATCTTGATACTGTAGAATAAATAAAGCTGAGTAATCGAATATTCGTTAGCATACATAGCAGTGAAGACATTTTAAATATTGCTTAGTCTCTTCTACTACGTTCTTCGAATATCAGTTTTTAACTCTCCATAATTCTGTACCGAGATGAAAAAAATGAAGATAGCCATTGGTATTTTACAGCTTAGATTTCCGGCTTTCTTTAATTGAAGATGTAAGTGTCACATTGTTTTTTACCGATATTTATAAGAAAGATGGCATATTCTCAAAATATGGGCAATTTACCAATATTTAAAGTTGTGAAATCAACTACACGTTGTGATAAAAAGATTTGTTCAAATTCTTATTTTTCAATATAGTTATCAGGAAAAGAATGAACTTAGATTGTATAAGAAATCATAATAAAACTAGGTTCTCTTTTTGAAAAATTAGGTGCTGAAGGATCTGGAGGTAAGAGAAGGCGTAGGAAGAATACCCAATCTGTTCCAAGTTCACGTCCAAAATCAATTTTATTCCAAATAGCCACATTCGTATGAAATCATAGGATGGCGCTGAGGTTCTCGAACGCGTCCTTGAGTATGGACATAATTCCGCAATGGATTTTACATCCACAGTTGGTTGAAGAAAACATCATTTCTCGGAAAGCATACGAATCCTACCCATCGAGATAGTATTATTGAGACAACATGCGTTACTGTACATTTTCAGGATGGCACTTCTAAAAAAACATCCTTGAATTTTTTGATTGGACGCTCTGTATACTGTGAATACTTTACGAACCTTTTCGAGCTCTGTACCCAAATTTTTCCATTTTTATCCAAAAATTCGAAATGTGAATAACAGTACATCAAATATAAATAATTTCAGAACATTTGTCCATGAAATTGGATATTGATCCTCTATCCAAAATTGTCGGATGTAATCTGATGCAGATCTTGTAAATGTGTGACGATTAGAAAGCTTCCGAAATTTGTATTTCTATCGGGAATATCCAGTGAAGACGTTTACATCTGACATCCGTACAAAAGCGCGGGTTCCTGTACCTTCTATATGATGAAGTTTATGAGGATTTGCTCGATCAAAAAATTCAAGTAGTGCATTTTTAGAAGTGCCATCTTGAAAATGTACAGTAACACAACTGTAGATTTCTACGATGGCACTTTTAAAAATGCACTACTTGAATTTTTTGATCGGAAAAATCCTTCTAAACTTTATCATATAGAAGGTACAGAAACTCGCGCTTTTGCAGGAATGTCAGATAAAAATGTCTGCACTCGATATTTCCTATAGAAGTACCAATTTCGGAAGCTTCCTTATTATCAAACATTCACGAGATCTGCATCTGATTTCATCCGACAATGTTGGATAGAGGATCAATATTCAACTTCATGGAGAAATTTTCTGAAGTTATTTATATTCGATGCACTATTATTCGAAATTTGAATTTCCAGATAGTAAGGTAGATATTTGGGCGCAGATCTCGAGAAGATTCGGAGAGTATCCACAGTATATTTATGTAAAACAAATTATGTACTACTTCCAAAAAAAAAACACATATAATCGATCTTGTATTTTTTGAACAGAAAGAAGTGAATAAAAATACTATTAAATAATAATTTTGTTGAATTTATTTCAATTTGGGTCAGGAATCGTGGAAAATTACGTAAAGTCTTTTGAGTTAGAAGGCAGGGTAGGTTAACGATTTTTCTACGTTGTCTCACATAAGGAGGGAGGGAAATGAATTTTTAATGATTTCATGCAATCCTGAATAAGTTCGTGCATCACGAAGCAATTAGTTTTTTTTGGACTATCGAATTAGGAAATATTTTGACTAATCGAATTACTAATTGTTTAATTAAATCTGTAGTATTTCACTAGGCATCATGTATCTTTTGATCATTTTGGTTCAGAGAGTCAATAAAGCATTCTTGCATGAGAAAAAAGGCTGTAAAGTAAAAATAAACTTTCTTGGATCCTCAAGTTCATCCATTTCCGAGAAAAATCATTTTTCAAAGTTTGCTAAATAATTGCAACTTTTCACGGGAAAATTAGACAAATGTACAAGCGAAAAATATGTTGAGAATCAAAAACAGAAGTCTCTTGAAAAGTACCGCATGAAGATCCTGAATCGGTATAATTCATATGGAGTGCCTTGATCTCTTGTTATTTCAACATTGTAAGAAACTCTTATTTTTCTCCACTCTGTTCAAACAGTCAGACGACAATGTTTTTGAATTGGAGACAGGCTACGAGGTTTACGCTGTAACAATATGACCTACTTACATTTTTAACAGATTTGAGAATGATACACTATCACGTAGCTCTATTGAAGATTTATATTTTTGACTCCACTCATTGTGTAACCTTTTTTTGAATATTTCATACAGTCCTTATTCAATTTGTTTTTTGTATCGAGCAATAAATTGCTTTTCACTATTGAATTAGGAAATATCTCGACTAATCAAATTAGTAGTTTTTCAATAATCTTTGGTGGCTCACTTTACGTTGATCGAATCTGTGAAATTTCAGTAGTTATTAGTTAAATTTTATCAATTTTCATTCAGGAATACCTCAAGGTATCTTTTTCATAAAAAAGATATACAAATAAAATTAGAAAAATGTTAAAACGAAGCAAGTTTTGGAAATCGATAACAGAAATCTATTTAAAAGTAGTGCATGAAAACACTGTATGTGTACAATGAGTTTGTCATTTTAAGATTATTCTTATTCTTCTTCAATTTGTTTAGACAATCAGAAAGCAAACTTTTCAAATTAAGAATGTAACACCATAATTTATTTTATTAAACATTTCTGTTATTCATGTTTTACATTCTAGAAGATTTTCATTTATTCTATACAGGCCTAAGTAAATTTGTTTATTTGTATCAAGTAACTTGTTACTTTCCACAACTGAATGGCCAAGTACCCTTTTCGTTTTCTTTCTTTTATTGTACTATATAATAACTTCCTGTGTTTTATTGATTATTCGTCCTTTTTCGTAAAAAATTATTCTTCTTGGTGAAAAATTCATATTTTTCTTTGAATACTCAAAAGTTCTTTTTAAATTTGTTTTCTCTGTTCTCTTGAAAATTTGTCTTGCTTGGTCGAACTTGACTGTTTTTTATTCAAAATTGAAATCTTTTTTGGTTGAAATTCAAATTACATGACATTGTTTTTTGAGAATTCATCTATTTTAGTTGAAAATTTAACTCCTTCGTTAAAAGTGTAACTCTTTTAAAAAATTAATTGTTTTCGTTGAAGATTCATCATTTTAATTGAGAATTCATCCCTGATTGCAAATTTAACGACCATGTTGAAAATCAGTTTTTTTACCACAACTTCAATTATTCCAGTCGAAAATTTAACTATATTGTTGCAAATTCATTTTTTTCTTGCTAGAAATTACTTGCTTTTTTTAACAGAAAATTTAACTATATCATCTTTGGTTAAAATTGTATCTTTTTTGGACGAAAATTTAACTGTTCAATTGATCATTGATCTCTTTTATTTAAAAATGGGAATATCAGGTGAAAATTTTTCGTACCTTTTTGGTATAAAATTCAATTATCCCGGTTGAAGATTCATCATTCGAATTGAAAATTTATTTCTTATTGAAAATTGAACAACCTTGATGAAAATCAATTTTTCTAACTGAAAATGTATCTATTCCAGTTGAAAATGTAACAATTTTGTTGGAAGTTCGCTTTTTTTTTGTTATAAATTAGTGTTTTTTTCTAAGAAAATTCAACTATTCTGTTTTTGTAAAAAATGTACACTGTAAGAAATAATCCTAGATTTCCCATACAAAAATATGGAATTTTTTTCCATACTTTTGAATATCATATACCAGTATAGAAATTTTCCTGTGCTTGTTGGAAGATTTTCCATACTTTATGGTAAAACTTCCATACAAGTATGGGAAGTATAGTATGGAGGTATGGGAAAATTTCCATCCTTGTATGGGTTAATTACTTCCAATACATTTATGGGAAGTTTAACACAAATTTTTCTTACAGTATATTTTTTGTAGACGACAGCTTAACTGTTTGATTGATAATTGATCTTCTTCTCAATTAGAATATTTTGTTAAATTTTCTTCTACCTTTTTGGTACAAAATTCAACTGTTCCAGTTGGAGATTCATCATTTTAGTTGAAAATTCATCACATTAGTTGAAAATTGAACTGTTTGATTGAAAATAGTTTTTTTTCGTTAAAAATTAATTTGTTTAACTTAACGTTTAACTATTCTATTTTTTGTTGAACATTCTTCTCTATTTTTTTTTGTAACATTCAACTATTGGTTAAAAATTAATCATTCTCAGTTGGAAATTTAACAGCTTGGTTCCAAATTCATATATTGTGTAGAAAATTCGTATTTTTTGTAGAAAATTAATCTTCATGGTTGAATATTCATCTTTTTGGTTGAAAATTCCACCATTTCAGTTAAAAGAGTCGTCATTTTAGTTGACAATTGATGTGTTTGGTTCGAAATTCAATTCTTCCAGCTGAACATTCATCATTTTATTTGAAGAATGATCACTTTGGTTGAAAATTCAACTATTTTGTTGAGAATTGATATTTTTTTGGTTGACAATTAATTTGTTCAACTCAAAGTTTGAGTATCATATGATGTTAACACAACATAGTTCATATTAATATAATGAAAAACCAATTTCATTGCAAAACTTCCTCTGTTCCATAAATAGGAGCAAGCGTTTAAAAACATGCCCTTCGATATGAAACACCCATGTTTCTCCGTTCCATAAATAAGGACCATTTTAAAAAAGGTGTACGTATTATGAAACAACTGATTAGTAAACAAAGTTGCATCAAAATAAAGAAAAAGCGCAGTAATCTCAAATCTATAAACCTTAAGCGGTCATTCAATGTATTACACATGTAAAATAATAATCAAAATTTGTGAATACACGAGATAAAACAAATTATAGGTATCTAGTCTTCTGATATGGGTCAATTTTCCCGAGTGTGGAGGTTAGATAATTGAAATTATTTTTCAGTGTTTAGAACTTCGGAACCATACGTTTATACATCAAAATATTTGTCAAACTGTTCTATAATTTGGACATGTTTCATGATAGGTACCTTTACCTTAAACAGCTAATCTAATGTACCTTACTTTATTATTCATGTTTAAAAATATCACTAAAGCCGGGTGGTGTCTATTCTCTTTTAAAATCAGTGGAATGGACCTAGATATGTGTATGCGAGCGTTTGCTAATGCAAGGTCTAGACATCAGAGGTTACTGTTTAAGCTATATATATATATATATATATATATATATATATATACTGCTTTAGTTCATAATGATCCATAAGCGGTATAAATAATTGAGATGTATTACAATAATTCTGTGCCCTAATAATTGACGCTGATCCATTATAATTTCAAAAAGAAGCTCATACTTTATATCCCCCATACAAGGTGGAATATATACTAACAATACGATTATGACTGTTCCATTAACATTTACTTTAATACACTCAATATCTACTTCTGGAATTGAGACTTTTATATGATCTATATTTATTATGCCAGATACGTAACATGTTTTGACTGCTAATAAAACTCCGCCTCCTCTTCTTTCAACTCAATCAGAGCAATACACAATAGAGAAATTAGGATCGAAAAATTCAGCATTACACACATTTTGTTTTAACCAAGTTTCACTTAATGCGATGATGTAATATTCATACACATAAGAAGACAATAAAAGATCCTGCATCTTACCATTGAGTCCATTCACGTTTTGATAATACATGCTAATAATAAACTTGTTAGCTGTGTTTTTATTATTATTCATTCGAAGTTGCTTACTGTGCGAGAGGAAAAATTCTTCACTATCTTCGGGTACCCATTGTGATAAGTTATTGGAATTTCTTCTTCCCCTTGTGCTATTCGCTCGTTGAACAATTTCCTGAGTTCCCGATACTCCTTTTGCTGTAATGGTATTCTGTCCTTCGACACTTTTATTTCCTGTTGACGTATCGCACTTGGTTGATTCTTCCGATCCCTTAAATATGCACGTTATAATGTTGTTGACATCATCTCCGTTGGAAAAATACATTTGAGAGGCCTGGGTACTTCTGCAGCCCGGGAATATTTTCCAACTCGGATGAATCTTATTTCATTCATATTTAACAGGGGATGAAATTTATGTGTATTTCTTTTATTTATTAATATTTAGGTGCTTATGAAGGGCACTTTATTATATGCGGCTCATATTGTCGGTCTGAAACATTTAGAAATCTACGGAAAAGCACAGTTTCGTTTTTTCAAGAATCAGGTTCACAGTTTCAATCAAGAAAAGTTTGCAGATTTATATGAATATTTCTCCGACCTAAGCCATTCGCGATCTTGATGACGCTAATCGAGACGCTGTTAACACTACTTCTGTATACCTACACTAATTGGTCCCCGAGATATCTCTCGTTCAAAAAGTCAGAAAATGTCCCCTGATTACGAATACCTTGGTTATTTCTTCGAAAAATTGGTCATTTTCCGCTTAAACAATTTTTTAAACAATTTCATTCATTATCACACAAAAAATTATAAAATCATCCTCAGCATCTCTACGAAAAAAATAAAACTTGTTTGCCTGTGTCAGTTTTTTTTGTAGGATAAACCGTTTTCTCAATAATATAAGTAAAATAATAAATTGTAATTTTCGTATATCAACACGTATCGTGTCTTAACTATTGATGACATAAAATAATTATCTTACGTACACTAATATTTTAAATTAATGATTATCTCCTGTAGGGTGGCCCCCCCTTAAATTATTTATATCGAGGTTAGATCTCTTGAAGTCAAAAAGAAATCTTCAAATCGAATGAAAACTTCTCTGTGTGAACTGTTATAAAAAATTGCGATTTTTGAGAGCAAATTGTCTCGACTTTTCATTTGTTAACAAAAAAACACCCAGGTGAACCAAATGGTTATGAATTGCCTTTTTATGCAGGGTTGAGCAAAAAGTACGTGAAAAAGTCGCGAGAGTAAAAACTGACTCTTGTACCAGTGATTAATAACATTATTTCAATAAAATCCATTTTCTTCATTAAGCAAGTGGAGATTAAGTATCAACTTGAGTGCTTCAAGGAGAATATTTTTGTTTTTAAGCATTTTTACTCTCTGAATCAAAATTGGTAACATTTAACTCATTAATAGTGAAATTTGTTAGATTTAATTAGTGAAAAGTGAACCTTTAGCGAAAAACTAATTATTCGGTGGAAAAAATTATTCGGGAATACTGCGTGCTGTTGGCCTGTCTTGGGTGTGGTGGGCCCACACTATTTGAACAATAAGAAGGTTATATTGTGACATTGTTGAGGAAAATAAGAATTTTTCACAGTTTCAAAAATGTAGTTGAGCAATATGAATCAATTTATTAATCAATTATTCATATTCAGGATCCTTATTAGGGTGGTCCCAAACTGCATTGGAATTTTTTTTCTCGAATTTGTATGCATGTCGCCCGCAAAGTTGTTTGGATCGACAACAAAATAAATCCATTTTTTTTTGTTATGAGAAAAAAAATTATATGTAGAGGTCGCTCAAGCCCCATGAAGTTTAACACGTATTTCTCATAAAAAAAATACGTTTTTGTAAATTTTATTTAGCATCGTCAGTATTAGTTGAATCGATTGAAAACTCAAAATTTGGCTTTACAATTAGTTATAGAATACGAATAAAATATGGCTTTCCAAATATCGCCCAGTTAAGTCTGTTGTGTAGGGTCCCAAGAAACACTCAACAGTGAAAAATGGGTATATTGGAGGAAAAGTGGAAAATTTTTGAAAAACCGCTTTCGGTTTTATATTTTCCTTATTTTCCCTAGAAAATTGAAATTACTTAGATTTTTTGTAATTATTATTCGACTTGTTTAGGGTTGAACTTGAGTGTCTGAAAAAGATTATTTTTATCTAATACCTTTTTTACGTGAAAAATACTTTATTGCTTCTTTGAATAAAAATTTGTAAACCTTAACTAATTAATAGTGGAATTAAATTTTTTCTATTTCAATAATAAAAAAACTAATTGCTTTGTAAAAATATAGAAACTTATTTATAACTGTATGTATTATTTAGAAAAAGCTTGAAAAACGGAAAAAGTGAAGAATAGAAAAATTTACTAAAATAACGTGATGTTGATATATTTTTAACTCTCTTGAAACAATAAAAAAGCCTTATTTTGAAATGGTAAACGCAACTTCGCCTGTTCGTAATATTATTAAAAATATTTTTCAAAATCTCGTCAGATTAAATGTAAACCTTGACATTTTAAACAAAATAGTTAAATTTTCAATCAAGGAAGTGAATCTTACAAATTAAATGAATTTTTCACAAAGCAGTTCAACTTTTCACCAAGTAGTTCGGGTTTTAACAACATATTCAAATTTTCAACTAAAGGTATGAATTTTTGACTAAAATGATGAATTTTTCATCAAAAATTTGATTTTTCAAGAGTTGGTTCAACTTTCCACAAAGTAGTTGAATTTGCATACAAAGATGTGAATCTTAAACTAAAATTATGAGCCTTCGAGAACAATCAAAATTTCAACGGAAAATGTGAATTGTTGACTAAAATGATGAATCGTCAAATAAAAAATAGAGTTTTTGCAAAGAAGTTTTACTTCAGAGCAAAAAAGAATAATTTTCAACAACAAATTTAATAGTTGTCATTTTAAAGAGTATTTATAAGCATTTAAAAAAGTCATATACATAATCAAAACAGATTTATTTTCAACCAAATATTTGCATTTGAATTCCCTACCAAAAAAGATGAATTTTCAAATAAAAATGGAAAAGAAACGATTTATCAACAAAATAGTTCAAGCTTCAAGAAAGAAATCTTTCAAACAAATAGTCGAATTTTTCAACCAAACGAGGTGAATTTCCTACGAAAAATATAATTGTAGCATTTTAAATTAAAAAGAATGAACTTTCAACCAAAAGTATTTGAATTTTTTTATTGGGTTTTATTATGTCAGTTTGAATTGAAGCAAAAAGCAAGAAAAGGGAAGAAAGGGGAAAAGGAGAAAGTTTCTTAAAAACAGAAGAAAGGAAATTAATTGTCTAGAAAAGTGGAATAGGGGAAAGAGGGTGAAGTCTAAAATATGAAAGTAATTTTCAAACTTATGAGTTATTATTGTATCAGAAAAAGTTGCTAAATGTTATATAAGTTCGTAACGTTACTTTCTCTGACTCCCCCCACCCCCTTAGCAACTCTGATACCGACCGAAATTTATGGTGCGACCCCCACCCACCTCAAATTAGTAACGCAGTTCATGGATTTCAAAACAACTGTCAATAAAATACAACTGGAAACAAAATATGATCAATTTAAGTTGAGAAACCCCAAGCACAATCTTGAATTCTGAAAACTTGTAAAATTTTCTCAATACAGTGCATCCCTCGTTTTGTATATTAGGCCCGTAGATAGGCAATATGCAAGCAACCAAGCAATGTGGACATAAAAGCGCAAGGGCGCGCGAAATAGAGCGAGAGCGCATGACAAGAACTCCCACCAGCAACTCCACCGTCCAGCAGTTCAGTCTAGTGAGCCTCTTTCCACTTTGCTTCCTGATTCCACGCGTGCGCAATGGATGGGTTCTGTCAGAGTGCTCACTTACTGCGTCCAGCAGTTCAGTGCGGATCAAAGACCAACGTGATTCAGTTTTAAGTGTTTCATAGTAAAAGTGTTTTGTTTATTGGTTTTTCATAGCGCCTCACATATTTGCTGAATAAATTTGACACAAGATTACAATTTGAAAAAGCGTGTTAAAAGGTTACATCCTGGTGAGTAAAGTAACGCCCCATAATATGGAGCTCTGCAGTGATGCCAATGTTAGCGCCTTTTTTCTACTGCGCTTGCGTGGGGGCCACGGACTGGTTTGCTGCAGTTGGCGCGCAATTCAAAATCTAAATTAAAAACAATTCTTGTAATTTAAGTAAATAATTATCAAAAAATGCACCGGAATGTATATAAATTGTACAACTTCTGATTTTAGGCAAGAACAAAATTTATATCACATATATTTTTTAAATAACAGTTTATTTTCTTTGACTTCCGCAGAATAACTCATATTTTACCAAACATTTAATTCCGAAAGAAATATGTTGAAAAAGTTATTCAATTTAATGTTTTGTGAAATATAATTTATTCTTTGGAAGTCAAAGAAAATAATCTGTTATTTAAAAAAGATGTATGTCATAACTTTTTTTCATGCCTAAAATCAGAAGTTGTACAATTTATATACATTCTTGAGTATTTTCAATAATTACTTATTTAAATTACAAGAATTGATTTTAATTTCAATTTTGAGTTGCGCGCCAACTGCGGCTAACCAGTGAGCGGCCCGAACGCAAGCGCAGTAGCTAAAGGCGCCAACATTGGCATCACTGGAGCTCTGGCCAATCACAGGCATTGCAGAGAATATATATATAAGAACAACATAACCAGAAACTTCAGTTTCAGATCAGCCCTGGAGAAGCGAACTGCAATGTTCACGAAACTTTAGCAAGATTCATAGTTTCGCACACAATTGAAACCCGAAAAAGCTTCAAATGTTACAATTAATGATAGTGTTAAGGAAAAAAATTTTGAGGTTATTAATGTACAATTATTTATTAAATAAATTAAAAATTGATTTTCAGGTTTCAAAACACTTTTAAATAAAAAACTATCAAAAGCTTCTCAGAATTTAAAATTACGTACAAAAGTTTGCAAGGTATATCTACTCTACCCCTGTGCGTTAGCAGCCGGATGTAGGTTTGAGTACGGAGGTTCCGTAGTGCTAAAAGGAATGCGCAGGCACTGTGCTTCTCATCCGAGCAACGTGTGAAAAGAGGAACGTGGTGTCGCAGAGGAGGTTAGCGGAGATTGGAGAAGTTCAATGCGCGATCGGTTTCCGGCAATCAGGGGAAAGCGTCTACACCCCGTCTGCAACTTTCCACTCGGGGGCGATCGGCAAGTTTCGTGTGCATGTTTCGTATCGCGGTCGTTTTGTATTTCGTGAAAGTGGAAATGTTTGATCGTTTTGATTGTTATGCCATTGGAATTTTTGGATAATTTCATGTGCATAGAATGAAAAAATACTTTCGCACGTAACAGTGATTTAAGACGTCATGCTCGAAAGTTCTACTTACAAAAATAGAATGAGTTAGTGCATGCAAAAAATCACACAGAAACTAGGTAACAAAATTCTTTTAGGCATAAACTGTCAAAAATGAAAATGATATATGTAAAAAGTTATATCGCGTCGCTGTTAGGAAGCATAACCTATAATGTATTGATAGTTTTGGAATTTCGATAACTATAAGCAGTAAATTTGTTTTTGAAAAAGAATTTTTAGTTCAGTACATGTGTGCTGCACAACATTTTAGGTATTTCTTTATTTATAATTTCTAAACTAAGTCGTCTGAAATGTTGAAACTTTACTAAAATGTGCTTTGATACAAGTACTTTATTAAGATCCACAGTGGGAGTCTGTAACCCATACGTGGCGCGTCCCCGAGTGGCGGATAGGGGAATGCTCGCTGGAAACAGAGGGTAGGGCTGAAATAAAATAGGCCCCGCGGACCAAAGAGACATCGAAATGACGATGTGATATTTTTTGAGATATTGTTAAAAAAATAATTTAATGAATATTTTTTGGCCTATGAGGTTGGTAAGTCCAAAAAGCACAATTTGTTAAGCAATGAAATTTTCACGAGTACCGTCCTGTACTTTAGTAAAAACACTGGAATAGCTAAATATAAGCCATCACGGACTGCGACGAATAAGATCGTATTATAATTATAATACAAGATTGTATTTCAGTTTCGAATGAAATTCAAATTCATTATTGGAAACGTTCAAATCTGAGTATTTTATATCTATTTGTGTGCATGTTATGCTTCATAAATCTGAATCATTTTCCTTGACTGATGCATTCAGAATTGCGGGGTTTCAACAAACAGGTGCAAGTAACCGGCCTCATGAACTTTCTTGTTTATTAAGGACTTCTAAAATAACTCGGATTTGCGATCTGTGTGGAGGAAATTCGCAATTACAAAAAAAAAATGGGAAGAATAAAGGCCTCATATACCAATGTGGCAAACGGGATTTTAGAAAGAAGAATGCTGCAAGGGATGGAACGTTCTTCGACATCGCCTAGATAAAGATAGAAGTTTTCCTACAAGTGATAGTTTGTTTGATTTGAAAATATCCATCTTCTATCTTTTCTAGAGACAGGTCTGCATCCAATGACGTTAAGGAAAATACTTTCGGGATTAAGGAATTTGATCGCTGCGTAGATCATCGAAAATGGCGCAACAATTGGTGGACTCGCACAAGGTGAATCGTCGGTAGTATTGACCAGAGGGCGAAAAAATGTTTTTTGACCTATGTAGCATCCCGCGACGCTCGAAAACTTCAAAAAGTCATACAAAAATACGTAGAACCAGGGACACAAGTCCTAACAGATATGTGGCGTGGTTTAAGTAATTTGGAGAAATTGGGGTACTAGCATTCAACGGTGAACCACTCTACGAATGTCGTCAATCCCAACGACCAAAATATTCATACTCAAAATATTGAGTCGCACTAGTCCAATGTTGAACTGGATCTCTTTAGGCGACTGCGAAAAATGTTATTTGAGAATACTGAACGTAACCTGATAGAATATGTTTCGAAAAAAACCTACACCCCTAACGAAGAATTGTTTCTCAGTATTTTGGAAGCCATTATATATTTCTATCCTCAATGAGGACCACCGTATTCAGCAGGAGACAGCCTAGAGCAATCGGTCCATGTCAGGGCCAACAAATTTTGCTAAGGAAGAAATGATTATTTTTGTTTAATCATGGACTGAATTATTTATAATAACATGGATATAATAATAATAATAATGTCAAATTGTTAGCATGAATCCAGACGAGGCCCCATAATATATAGCCTTGCGCTGTATTTCCTTTCTTCACCTTTTCTAGCGTCCCTCGTTTTCTTCCTAATATATTGCGACGATGGGTACTACACAGGGTTCACAGTGCAAACCTTGCGTCTTCTTGAACAAGACTGTACGGCCAGCGCTCGACTCGGCCGAAACAATGGGCCCTTCGACGGCAGGGTAATGAGGCTGGATTTAAACTCCGTGATAGCTTTTACCCCTTCAGAAATTAGAGAAGAAAAAACTAGCAGCAAAAATATCAGCAAAGGTTTCATTTTCGGAAATTTTCAACAAAAGAAAACATTCGCTATGCGCTGGTGGACTCGAGCGGACGCATCTTTCAACAAGAAAGGATTTGCACAATATTGAGCATTTCTTCAAATTAAATAGTGAATCCGGTAGACATTCAAATTAAGCGAAATGCGTTGAAGCAAGGGTGAAGCAAATGAAGGTGACCAATAATGTCTTATATTACGGACCTCAAGATGTGGAGTGCGAAAGGTATTCAGAATTACGCAAAGAGGATTTCGCCCTAATTCAAATGGACGAAGGTCAAAAGGACATGATTTTGCAATATGGAAACGTCTGAAATTGCTAAGAGGAAACCCACGGCGTGAACGCATATGGATTCGACTGCAACACCGTACTTGTTTTAGATGTCATGCGAAAAGGATTTCCTTATGGGTTCCTGATATCGAACCGTTCATACAAAGGAATGATAAAAATATTTTTCTCCTGTATTCAAAATAAATTAAGATGTTCTGTAATACAACACAAATATACGCATCTGACGGATACATCGAACCATTAAGTATTCATGTTTGGATGGAAATGTGATCAAATGAATTGCCAAGGCTGATAATGCCCTGATGAAATTTTCCTGGAAAAAATTACTTGATCGACTGATCGTTCTGCATAGGGGCGAACTATGTATAAAAGTAAGAGACATTAGGTCAAGAGATCTTATATGACAGATTAGACGTCAATTAGTAGATCGTGAAACGTCGAAATTTAAAACTAACCATCGCTGACCAACAGTGTGTAAACGTGTGTATGAGTATATCAAGATCCTGCAGCAAGCAAGCAGGAGAGAGGGGACAGTGTTGCCGGGTCGAGAATCTTTGACGTTCATGCGTTTGAAAGTAATAAAAATTTCAATGTTTTTCATTCGATTATTTAGAAAAGTACGTGGTGAAGGGATTTCATTATTTTTCTGACATATTTGAATTTTCAAGCAGCACAAGTAGACATATTCTTTTAGTTTCTCTACCAGAGCATTTTATTACTACAAATTGAAATATGGAGAGTTCTTGTGCATTGCCCATGCATTCTGTGTTAAAGCAGTCATATTTAACGTTAATTATCTTGACATCAGTGTGGTAGAAAAATTTGAAATTAATTTAGCCTATAAAAAAATATTCTACTTGAAATAGAAGCTCAACTCTAAACAATTCTACCAGAGATCGATTTTTTCGGAAACCACCTTAAGCGGCTTGGCAGCGAGCCGTGATCAAACAGGAGTGCAAGGTCACGCGACTTATCTCCCAAACAAAAGGTCTTACGACGAAAATAAACATATTTTCAAACTCTGTAACAATTTAATATCTAATTAAAATCTTAATTAGCATACTTTGATATAAATTAAAATACCCTCATCGGAATTAAAATGAAATGCAAAAACCCCTTATAGGAATTCAGTATAGAGTGTCACATTTCTACAAATTCAAATGAAGCCCAACAAATATGAACAGCGAGCACGATAGACTGAAGTTGGAAGCTGCTCTAGCATTTTTAAACCAAAACGTTAATACGCATAACGTCACGATGAGACCAATAATTTTGAGAAAACAACACACAATTCATTTTATAATCCAAGGAACTTTGCCTTTTTAAAACCAATATCAACGAAACCAAAGGCCTAGACTCAGACCTGGAATCCTACCTGGTTTCCAGTCTAAATTACAACCAAACTTGCAAGCTAGATTCCCAAATAATAAACTAACATACCCATTTAACCCTCTGAGTACACACTGGGTCAATTTGATCAACACGTAATTTTTAATCGAGAAAGAGTTTCTACATAAATTTTCAGCTCAAAATATTAACAAGGTAGTCCTCCACCCTCTATCTCATGGAAGCACACCCAAACGCTTTACCGTTTCCAATACCTGAAATTGAAGTTGAAGGAAATATGGAAAGTAAAAAAGTGAATACTGAAGATAAAATATCAATGAAGGAAGAAAATTAATTTATAAATAAGAAACCAAAATTCGGAGATACCATTGATTTAAAAAGTACAGCAGAGTTTACAAGAATGATTTGAAAAGTTAAAGATAGCAAAATTCACCTAGTTTCTGTCAATCCTAACCAACCCCAATAATCCGAAACCGCCCAAAATCCACTAACAAATCCTACGCAGGATATTCTTAGTTTAATAAGCATCCCAACAATCAAGAAATACTAACCCCTAGAGAACATCCCCAACTAAGACTTATGGATAAACTTATTGCTCTAGATTCAAAGCAAATCGTTTTCTGTTATTTAAATAACATTGTAATGATGACTCAAAATTTCATAGACCATTTACAATACTTGAACGTTGTACTAGATAAAATTAATGACACAAACCTAACGACCAGCCCACACAAATGCAAATTTTGCTGCTCCGAAATTCAATGCCTTGATTTTGAAGTTAACGAAGAAGGACTCTAAGCGGACGAGGAAAAAATTCAACCAATCCTAGAATGCCCTGAGCCAAAAAACATCAAACAGTTACAGCGCATTATAGGGATGGCAAGTTGGTACAGAAAAGTTATTACACACTTTGCGGAAATAAGAAAACCGTTAAATAGATTGTTAAAAAAAGTCAGGATATGTGAGAGGGGATTAGAACAGGTTGTGGCCTGGTGTCGTCCAAAAAAAGCCTAGGCAAAATCAGAATATGCCTATTTTTTGTGTTGTTGTAGAGTCATTTTTTAGATCGCTAAAATGTTTTTACAAAATTTTAAATATAGAGTGCTTAAATCGACAGGTGAGCAGCGTTGGCGGTGCAACGAGAATAAGTGCTTAAAAAGTATATATACCCTAGGAAAAAAAACCCGTTTTTTCGCGAGCAGAGGGTGAACACGTCCACGAGTTTTGACCCGACACACTGTGAGTAACAGTATAAAGAGAAAAGCAGATGAGCACATCTTCGAAAGACCGTCGAGACTAATTTTCCGCGAATTGGATGAAAACTCGGTCCAAACATTAACCAAAAGAGATGTAAAATACATTAGCAATAACATTTCGTATGCCAAGTTCTCCATCAGCGGATCGAAACTGCCGAATTCCATTATTGATACACACGATTATTTGAACTCAATTGCGATAAAAGATGTCAAGGGCGAAAACTTCCTCCTGCACAACGACAAGGAAAAAAAAATGGTGATATTTTCAACCATAGCGAATTTGGAATTTTCAACAGAAAATCAAGAAGTTCTGCTTGAAGACGAAACCTTCGAATTTTATGTCAAGTGCTTTTTACAACTGTTCACCATACACAGTTTTGGTAACGAATTTTATGTGCCTCTAGTGTTTTGTTTGCTAAAGAACAAAGAAGAAAGCACGTACGCTGAGGTTTTTCGCGTGCTAGTGCAAAAATGTGAAATGAATAGACTCAAAAAGTTGCAACCGAAACACTTTGTGACAGACTTCGAATTCTTCAATAATCTATTTATAATCTAATAATAATGATTTTTTTTCAGGTGGAAGAGATCCAGCAGCTGGGTCTAAGCCGGGAGTTTAAAGATGCAAACTCAGCAATTGGAAAATGGCTTCGCTTCGTATTTGGATTGAAGTATCTCAATCCTGAGAAAGTAGGTGATGGCTTCATGGATTTAGTGGCCATCCAGCCAGTAGACACACGTGTGGAGAATTTTTCAATTTATTTAGTGGAAAATTACGTCGGTCCAAAAGCCCTCTTACCTCCTGATGTGTAGGCTTCGGCAAAAACTGATCTGTGGAGAATGCTTGCGAATCCTTCCACTCGAACTTCAATGCTGCGTGCGGGTCTCCATACCCGAACATTACCAAATTTTTAATATGTTTGATAAATGCACAGATTTCGAGCACCATCACTCGAAATGGTTTGGACAGGGCTGAAAAAAGAGGAAAGAAGTTGTGCGAAAACACAATTTCATCAGCACGAATCTTGATCAATACAAAAACAGCAGTTTCGAAACAAGGCTGTCGTTTATCAAGTGCGTTTCATTTTACGCCAGTCACTGACTAATGTTTTTGGTCGAAAATGCATCTACTTGGTTAAAAAATGAACTACTTTATCAAAACTTCATTTTTTTAAAATGAAAATTCATTATTTTACTTGGAAGTTTATCTCATTGTTTGAAAATGTAAATGTTTTGTTCAAAATTAACTTTTTTTATTGAAAATCATATTTTTGGATTATGAAATTGAAATTTTTTGTAGCAAATACATCTGTGTTGTTAAAAATTTCGTATTTTTCAGTTAAAACTGCAACTGCTTGAAAAATAATCTTTTTGATTGAAAATTGAACTGTTTTATTAGAATTTCGTTTCGTTACATATAAACTAGCTTAAATCTGGGCAGTCTTTATATATTCAGATTCGTAACGAGCTCCTAGATATTGCCAAGACTGGGACTATACAGCATGCCTTATGTAAATAACATTGTGCTTTATAATTTGAATTTGTAAATAAAATATTAATAAACTTGTGTTCAAAAATGTACATGTAATTACAGCATTATTTTAGATTCCAATGGAATTGCGAAACATAATTTGAAATGTATTTAATTATAATGGGAGGGGCACTTGTAAACCTCTTGAGCGGAGTTCGTGCTCACCGAAACTACCTACTGTTGACCCGAGCGGAATTCAGGATGTGTGTTCGGAGGGTGGTTGACCGTGAGCGGAGTTTGTGTGCGCCCGCTTAAAGTGGCATTGTAGCAGCTCACTCCAACTGCGTGACACTACCTCTAAACACCCTCAACTCTGAAAAATTTTTGTTTTTGGTCTTAATATTTTTGTTTGGCTTAATAATAAAATGCTCACTTATTCATTTTCGACGCATAAGACTAAGATGGTGAGTTCTATAACAAATTTGTTCAAAGGAAAATTTTAGATATTTTAAGAACTTCAATTCTCTTCTTAAACTTTTTTCTTATAATGATGAAAATGTAGAAAGAAAGGAAGGTTACGAGCAATATAGGGTGATATTCAAGAAATTATTGTTTGGCGCACAACGCGAAAATTAATTATGGAAAAGATAATCATCTACAGATATTTTTAACGATGTCTCATTACTTCTGGGTACGTGATGTCGATGAGGATTCACATTCAGAAGCAAACATTGCAACTACTCTTCATTTGCAGTTACGTAAGAATCGTTCTCTGAAGTCAACGCTACTCCGCGTCCTGCATAGACATCATTGGCTAGTAATCCGAAAATTACATGCAAAGCAAATTTTGTAATACTTTTTGGAATTCCAGGTTTCTGGATAAAAGTTCAAAAAATCAGATAAAATATGTAATTCCTGAAATATGTCTATACCTCTTGTAGTCACAAGGTTGTCGAGAGTTAGAGCCTTAATTTAATTTTTTTTGCTTCAGATCAAGTTCGAAGCGCTTTGACGGAATTTGTTTGCCACTTTACTTTTCTTCAATGGCGAGAGACTTTTTTTTTTACTATCTGAAGAGACTTTTTTATCGAGAAAAGCTAAACCGATTGTGAGTGCACTCAAGTAACACAGACGATTGACAATCTTTCTCAAAGCCGGGTTATAAATCTTTTCATTCAGCGAAGAGCAATGAAGAAGTCTTTGTACTAGAGTAAGATCATTGTTTGCAGCTGCTTCTGGTAAAGTCCAAATTATCGCCGGAGTTTGTAAATTCGCATTTTGAACTTGTTTTTTTGGTGAAATATCGTGTATTCTAAATGGTAACATTTCAAACGAAATGAAAGATAATCTGTGTAAGATATTAGAAAAAAGGTTGATGACTTTAAAAAAGTTTTGTCGCAGCTTCTGTCTACATATTTAATTTCAAAATATACCTTACATGTGTTTTTCTAATAATTCTGTTGTAGAAACAACATTTCTTAATTTTATACGACAAATAGCTTAGACCAAATTTCAATAATGAATTCTATAATTTTTAATGCTCAAAAATGTTTGTCTATATTTCATAGCACCGACCAAAAGTGTATTTCTCTTTGTGTGTGTTTGTGTCTGTGTACTATGTGAGAGTATGTGTATGCATTTTCGACTTGAAAATATTAATTGACATTGCTGAACAAACTTTCAAACTGTTATCTACCATCACTTTCCGAAACTGAAATAATAATGCTTTTAACTAATATGATATTTTTCTATTTTCCTAAACCATCCTGGCGTGCAAAAGTATATGGGATTAAGACCCCAGATCAATTAAGATAAGATAGGATCTTACTCTGAGCACTCGAAAACAGATTGTCAAGGCTTTCAGTTGTTCAAATTGAGCAGGTAGCTCCTTGCAAATCAACACGAGAGCAGGATGTAAAGGTTCTTACTTGTTCAAATTGAAAAGTATTGGAGGGACCAAAAACATCATAAACTCTACACTCTTTTCTCTATATTTCTGTTGATAATGTGAGATGATAAGTGTTGGAGGCAAATAATAATTATATTTTCACAGCATCGGCCGGCTCGGGTGGTCCAACGCGTGAGAGATTCTCATGATAAGCTGATCCAGGCGATCCGGGAACGCGGGTGCCGGGTACTAGTGGATTTTCGGCATGCAAACCATGCTCTAATAAGCTTAAAAAGCCTCACTCGTGCGAGAAACCGGAAAAAGCTATTTATAGTTTCGCGGATTGGAACCGAAGAAGCTTATAAAGGCTCAACACTTTCAGCGGTTACAGGATGATCAATTAATTAATTAATTGAAAATAAATTCTTAAGTTTAAATTTTTTTAGTTTCATTTTAGTTAATTCATGAATTTTTAATTTGATTAATAATTTGATTATGAATTTATTGATTATGTTATTTCACTATAAATGATGAACTATAGTAAATTATATATCAGTATAGAAAAAGGTCCCGCGTTGGCAACATCCTTTCTTTGCTATGGTTTGCGGACAAAGCGGATGTGGGAAAACATGTTTTGTCAAAAAACTCTTAAGCTACATCGATGTCATGTGTGATACATATTTTGAACGTATTCTTTTTTACTTTCAGAATCGCAGTCGGGTTATTCTGAATACGGGAAAAACATGAAATTTCGAGAAGAATTACCGCAACCAGCTGATCATTCTAACGATAATGATCGACCTAAGCTCATAATTATCGATGATCTTATGCGTGAATCTTCAAACAATACGATTGTAGATCTTTTCACTAATGGCAGTTACCACAAAAATCTCAGTGTTATCTTTATATCGCAAAATTCATTTCATCAGGGACATGGACAAAGGGATATATCACTCAATACGAATTATATTGTTGTTTTTAAAAGTCCTCGAGACCGAGCTCAATTTCAACATCTTGCTCGACAAATATGTCCAGAAAATCCTCGCTTTCTACAAGAAGCCTATCAGGACGCAACATCTAAGCCTCATGGTTACCTTCTTCTCGATTCAAAACAGTCTACACCCGATAATTGTCGTATTAGAACAAATATCTTTCCAACCGACGGTTTCTCATATGTGTACATACCTGTCAAAAATATAAAAGGAGGTGCTCGAATTGACGAAATACCAGTTGTACGCCTGTAATGGCGTCAAGTGCACGTAAACACATTGGTGAAAAAGACACAGTAGCATTGCATGTACTCTGTCGCCTCGATCGTAATCAACGAAAAGCAATTCTGAACACAGCTAATGTATGACTTGTCAAATGTATATGCAAGTGTGCTCCAAATATTTGGCAGGAAATAAATAAATAAATGAAATAATTAGCAAGCGAAATTTTTCCAAATTACAAAATTTTAGATACACTGTGGAGTTTGCGAAAAAGCTATCGAAGGAACAAAAGAAAAAATTGCAGCAAAATAGTTCAACAACTTTAATTTCGAAAAGATGTGCTTTTCAATTTATTGATATATTTTTGCAGAACTAAATTATTTTTCAATTTTTTTTTCAGAAGAATTTTGGTTCTCAAATGGTATTGTTCAAATGTGGAAAGATATGGAGTATTTTAATCGGGTAGCATTTAAAACTAGAAGCCGTGGTTCGTGGGCTTTCGTTTTCCAAGGCGTTTTATTAACTTGGTGACTAGACTCAGATCCTCCCATATATTTACGGACTGAGCTGAGAGACTTGCCCCACCTGCTTTTTTTGGATTTCTTGATGAAAAGTTTTCGCGTATATTCTCTGAAGAGGTTGATATTAATCATGTCCTGTTTGAAACGGTTGGTGAAGTAATAGGCAAGTTGGGTGGGTTCCCTTGTGAGGGTAATGCCATTTTTTAAATATCTTTGAAGGATTCTGTCGTGAAAATTTTTCGCTTTACATTTCTCCTTTTCACTTATACCTTCCCCTCCCTGGCGTGCATACCTTCACCTTCCTGGTCTGCTACATCTTGGTGCGTCTGCTTACTGCGTCTCGGCATTGGAAAAAACAAACAAACAAGAAGAAGAAGACATACGTAGCAGGAAAGCCATTTTAAAACCCAATCTGTCCTATTTCACTGAGTTATTCAAGTATCAATTTTTGATACAATTTTATTCTCCATCTCGAAAAAAATGAAGATCGTCCTTGGCATTTCACTACTTACATTCCTGACTGTTTTAAATCCAAAATGTAAGTGTAATATTTTTTTCATATTTATATTTATAAAGAAGATTCGATATCCTCAAAATATGTACAATGGAAAATGATACTTTGGTAGACCCCCACCCACCCCTGAATGTATCACGCATTTTGTGAATGACCCCTAATATTAGAAGTTGTGGTATCAGTTACACGTTGTGATAGAAAGGTTTCTGAAAATTCTCATTTGTTAATATAGTACTTGAAAAACTTAATATTTAAATTTCAGTTAAAATTCTCCCGTAGTATTTTTGCAGCATCATAACTTTTATTCTTGCCGTTTGCATCGACATTTTCTGAAAGTGTAATTAATTAAAAAGTTGAAATAGAATCGAATTTTCAGAGTGCAAAAAACTTTTAATAAAACTGGCTTTCTTCTCTTAAAAATTAGGTGCGGAAGGATCTGGAAAAAGCAGTAGGCGCATGAAGAATACTCAATATATTCAAACACCTCGTCCACGTAATGCTCCTGTAATTGATGTTACTCCAAATAGCCATGTTACTGTTATATTCTCGGATGGCTGTGAGCTCCGTGGACGCGTCAGTAATTACGGAAATAATATATTTCCTCCTTGGATTCTAACTGCACAGTTTGTTGAAGAAACCATAGTTTTTATACGAATGCCAAATAGAGACAGTGTGTCTGTTGATCTCGAGAAGCCTAAAAATCCTACCCATCGTTGTATTATTAAAACAACACCAATTATTGAACCAAAATCTGTTACTGTAAATTTTCAGGATGGCAGTTCTAGAAGTGCAATACTCGAATTTTTTGATCGGACAAATCCTCGTGAACTTCATTATATAAGAGGTACAGAAACCCGTGTTTTTGTTGGAATGTCAAATAATGGCTTTGTTTACACTGGAGTTTTTCTATAGAACTACAAATTTTTTGAGCATTCTAATCGTCAAGCATTTACAAGATCAGCATCCGATTCCATTCGACAATTTTCAATAAAGTATCAATATCTCATTTCATGGACAAATGTTCTGAAATTGTTTATATAAGATGCAGTATTCTTCACATTTCGAATCTTCATATATAAATGAAGGAGAAAAAAAATTATTCAATCAATCTTGTATTGTTTCAACTGAGAGAAGTAAATAAAAATACTATTGACTAAGAATTTACTTGAGTTTATTTCAATCTAGACCTTTCTATTGTTTCAGTGGAGTTAAGAATGTAACACTACTGCTTTATTTTATTGAACTTTTTTTATGTTTTACGTTATCCATTCCAATAACCGTTTTTTAACTATTATATGACATCCTGTATAAGTTTATATATATTTACTAAGTAATCAGCTGCTTTTTACTGTCAAATTAGGAAATATTTGACTAATCGTATCAACAATTTTTCAATAATCTTCAGTGGCCTTCTTTTCGCTAATTAAATCTAAGAAATGTCATTAATAATTAGTTAACTTCTAACAGTTTTGGGCAATTAGAAAAATGTACAAGCAAATAATATGCTGAAAATCGGAAACAGGAGTCTCTTGAAAAGAACTGAATGTAGACCTTGAATGTGTATAAATAATTTGTTTTCCATTGATGTCTTGTTATTTCATGATTTTGAGTAATTCTTATTTTTCTTCACTTTGTTTCAATAGTCACAAGGCAATGTTTTTCAATTGGAGACAGGCTACAATGTTTACAATATTACAGTATGACCTAATAATAGTTTTCATGGAGTTGAGAATGATACACGATCGCGATATTTTATTCAACATTTTATTTTTCAAGTTTACCATTTTATCACTTTTTTTAAAGTGTTACATATAGTCCTTAGCAAAATTCATTTATTTCTATCAAGAAATTAATGGCTTTCCATTATTAAATTGGGAAATATCTTGATAAGTCGAATTAGTGATTTAATTGCTCATCATAACAATAATTTGAATTCGAATGTGACTCGTCAAACCGCAGGCAAGACGACTCAATTACAGGAAATCCTTCAACACGAGTTCTCCTCGAACTCCTTGGCCCAAATGAAGTTGGGCCGATTACCACTGTAAATTTTGGAAAATTCATCATTTTCAAATGGGAAAGCTAATTTATTGGTAGATACAGGATAGAGTGCGAACTTGTCAAAGAGAAAGCTCGTTTGCATAACTACTCAAAGAATATACAAATTGGTAGGAATAGGTTCCATTTCAAGTTGTGGCTTCGAATTTTCCAATAGTGCAAGATGAAATTCTTGGCATCGAATTTTTGAAGGACAACATTATTTCCTAAATTTCGTAGATGACACTCTTCATTTCGGTCATCAGGAGTATCCTCTACTTTGTCACCGAACTATTAGATTACTTGTGAGAACGACAAAATTAATAAAATTGTTCTTAAAAGGGACTGGTTTAAGGAAGGGTTATATGAGGAGACTTTCTTATGGACCAGGAATTTTTGGTGAGGAATCTTCAGTTTTAAATAATAATGGTACCGCTAAGATCTTCATTGTGAATTTCAGAAAGAAAAAACTGATT
The DNA here is from genome assembly GCA_932178445.1 of Andricus quercusramuli. Lineage (NCBI taxonomy): Eukaryota > Metazoa > Arthropoda > Insecta > Hymenoptera > Cynipidae > Andricus > Andricus quercusramuli. Next base: position 123,681 of record CAKNXH010061320.1, read on the forward strand.
TATTTTTTTCAATGAGACGTATGAAGCATGCGTCTGTAACCATTGGATATCGTCAGGGAGCGGAAAACTGACCTGAACTCCCACACTAAATGCAAACATGCACAACGAGGTTTCCCCATTACATGGGGTGCAAAGTCGTTACAATCATGCATAAACTAGTAACAAAAAAATAAAAATAAACCACAAACTCACTCCTATTATTTCAATTCAAACAGAATAAAAATAATATCCTTGAAGTGTGGTTTGAAAAGTGATGAAGGAGAACCTCGACTAGTAGCGTCCTTTGAATAATGCTTTCTCGAATTCAAATTTCTGTCTCCAATGACAGGTAGGCGAAACTAGGTGAAGCTTCTTCCTCGAGGAGGGTCAAGTAAGAAGTCCTTGGTACCGATATCGGGATTGATATTTATAAGGTGCTTTGGTCCCACGCTACCCTTACTTATCAGCTGATGGCGCGCGCAATCGATCGGACCGTCTCAACGCCCCCCTAAACGGATAGAACCTTTATCTTTTAAAAGATCTATGCGTTTCAAAGAAAAATAATTTTATTTCACGAATTTGTAAGTGATCCTATTTTACTAACAACGTAAATAGCTTAGTGATTACAATTTAAAAAATTTTTTCCTCTTAGAAGATCAGATTCGAAAGAAAATTCCTGAAATATTTTCCCCAGTGGCACCGAGTCTCCCAGGTCTACTTTTTCAATGAACTTTATCGTTGGTTTCGCAATAGTTATGTGGTTTCCTGATAATGTGATCCATGGTGTGTTTGATGGGTACATTATTTTATCTGGTTGGGTGTCTTCAGGGAAATCTTCTGAAATTTTAATTTAGAGCGGAATTTCTAAGGGTTCTTCTATTTTCTTCGTCGCTGCTTCCAATTTCTTTAGCCTTTTGGTGGCTCTATTCCTCTTGGTCCTTAATTTCTTTTTGGATATCAAACAATTTTTTGACGTGTGATCCTGTTTCTTCTTCTTTTTTCTTTGGCATTTCAATTCCCTTCTTTAGGGTTTGGTTGCACTTATTATAATGTGTAATAGATGGCGTTGTGGAAAAATTTGCAATTCTATGTATTTGACTTCTAGAAATTTCCCTTTCTCCGTCTTCAGAGTTTGAGACGGTTGAACCCTCGGGAATGGTTTGAGAACCTCTGTTCTGTTGATTATCTAAAAGAGATGGAATATTAGTATTTATGAAGTAAAAGGAGACAATTAAATTTTGGGGTTGGGTCCTCGCTCCAACACCCTTAATATTCTCAAAATTCTGTTTAGTAAACTTCTTTTGGATCAAATGATTGCAGGTTAAATCAATATAAGGGAAAATTAGAATCAGTTAATACGCCAGTAGCATACATAAAAATGATAGCAAATTAGTATTGGGTCAAATAATTTAAGGTGTATTCTGATAAGCTTCGAAATTTTAATGAAGGTGGAGGCGAAAGAAATAGAACTGGAGATCCTAAATTGACTGACCTAACGGTGCTCAGTACCAGGGGACCATCTAGTATGGGACTTTTGGACCAGTTCGATGGTGAAGCAAATGGTCCAAGCAAAGCACAGTTTGTTTTAAAGCTCAGTATGTAATAGAGCGCATGAATAAATAATCACTGCTGTGATTTTCAAAACTGATATGTATTGTGTTTTGTTCCAGGTGAGATTGATTTTTCTCGAGTGCCTTTACCTGAACCCAGTATAGCTCTCAGTTACGAGGATGAGGTTTGTCCGGTTATGTATGGAACCATTATTCGATTGTTTCTGCTATTTCCACACACTGTATTTTTGCTCTCACAGGCATTTGAAACGTCAGATACGCAGCTCAGTTCATCTTTAAGTGCTCAATTACCATCCATAACCCGTCTGAGTTCGAGCACAGTTGTCCACGACACTCTGAAAGAGAAATGGGGTAAATACTTGCCGAAGATCCATTATGATAGAAAATCTGATGCTCTGCGGATGAACTTGTGTACTGATGACTCAGCACTATCAAACTCTGAGCGATCTAGCTTCTCTGCTACTGCGACGTCTGTCTCTTCTAGCAGTGGCAAGTCTAAGTCTGTTCGGAAACGCCCAATTTCTCAGGAAGCAGAATGAGTGCAACATGGCAAGAGACGGCGGCCTGTGTAACGTACAGATATTGAGGCAAATGAGCTTGTGCAAGCCAAACTGGAACTGGCCAGGTGTTCAAAGCAAAGTTTAGAAGATGAGAGCAAGCGACGCCAGGAGCTTCCTGAAGTGGAGATTATTTCTTATCGTGAGTGTTTGATTATTTCTTATCGTAAGTGTTTGATTATGAGAACTGCGTTTATCTAAAGTTTTGAGTGACAACTTTTGAAAAGAATGAATATAATATGGAGATAATTTGGTTGTCTGTTCTTTGGTTATTAAAAAGCAAAAAATAGAATTGTAACGGGTGAGATAGTTTGAAATAAGTGGAGTTTCCCACATGAGATTTAAAAACAAAAATGTATTCATTGACAATTTTATCGCTGTCATGAGCTTACAATCGGAACATTAATCAGCCGAAATGTGCCCGCTTTTTATTTGCATTAATTACATTCAGAGTGATAAAATAATAATTAGTCAACGCTCGATGATGGGGGTTTCTTACGAAGACTTGCTGGGTTTGAAGTGGCTCACTGTTCATTTGCTCACGCTAAATTAGTGCCTCCCATAGCATTAGAAGTTGAACCAAGTTGTCATCAGGAGGAACCCTTCTACACTTTTTCTCAAAATACTGTGCAAAACTGCCGTTGTTACAATAATTTGCAGAGATTTCTCTAGACGTGCTTTTATGCCAAGTGCCAGGACTGGAAATTGTCGAAAATTGTATGGTCATGAATACTCCCTGGTCAGCGAGCTACCACATCGAGGAATTCTAAATTTGCATTGCACATTCCTTGGCGACTGATAGTAAAGTATTATTTTCTGTTCCTAAAGTACTCGGCATTTTGTCCAGCTGGAAAGAACACTTCATTGTTGTTGATTCCTACTTTATGCAACTTACAAGAACCGGTAAAGAGAGAAGAATGAAGATTGTCAAGTCTTGACGTAGAAGTTAGATTTATTCTATTCTTTGTAGAGAATAATTTCACATTGAAATACACATAATAGACTGTCTACTTACCAGAAAAGCGTATCTTAATATGGCTACAATCAATAGCTCTAATAACTCTGGGGAAACGAGCTGTCACGTAGAAGTCCCTTTGTATTTCCTGAATTTCGGCTGGTGTTCTCGATAAAAATGTGTGTTCAGGATAAAGGGACGTAATAGCTGCTCTCACTTTTTCGACTATTCTGCTGGCAGTGGATTTACTGACTCCACTTGAGTCTCCAGCACCGAGCTGAGTGCAGCCTTTGGCATAGCACCGAAGGCAAAGCAGAAGCTAATTCACTGGATGAACGGTATGATTTCTGGAAAAAATTCATGTTGAAAGAGTAGAAAAAGTTGAATTGTCTACACAAATATTTGAATTTTTAACCAAGAAGATTAAATTTCTACCAAAAAGTCGAATTTGCTAATATAGAATTCGACTAGAAAATATTTTTTATCGACAGAAGAAAAAAATTTAATTTGAACGTAAAACTATGAATCTTGTACGAACCACTTTTACAATAACACTTACTTGCCTCCAAGTTTCTCTATTTTCCAAATTGACTTTTCCATACAGAAATCATGTAAAAAATTTAAGACTTATTTTTGTCCAAAATAAATCAAGCAGTTTCTGATTTTTTATTCTTTGACTATAAAAAAATGTTTAGGTAAAAAACGAGGTTGATAGGTGTTTTTAATGCTTTAGAAACCAATTTTTAAATACTGAAATTTTTCTCCCCAAAAGGTTAAACTTATATTCAATATCAAATAATAAATATACCTGTCAAACTCACTGAGCTTACTGGCATAGAGCTGGTCCGAATACTTAAAGAATCTAGATTGTAAACTAGTTTTGAGAAATTTCGAAAACAGTTAGAAATTTATAAAAAATAAAAAAATATTGTGCTTTGCAGTGTTTCCAAGTCATATGTATCGAGTGAATTTCGCAGCGCCACTATTTGCCGTTCCCGCCACAGGCACGAAATTTACGCGTGGCGTGGCATAGTAGCCACGTTTCTTTTTTCAAATCATGTTTCGAGATTCTGCAAGCCCCATGAAGTTTAACAAGTTTCGCGAGTTTTTGGCGCTAATGATAATTTTTTGCGGTTTCTTATAATACAAATTGTTTATAAGACATAAAATACTACTTCATACTGATAACTAGAATTTTTCAAATTATTTTCAACTTTTCAATTACAGCGAGGCAATAATCGTTTAAATTCAACAGAAATAATACTTCAAATTATTTATTATTGACCTACAACATTGATACATTTTATCGTAGAGTAAGGAAGCTATGGTAATACATAATATTTGAAAACACGGTTTTTTATAGAAAAACTTTTTCCATCGACATAATTCAAAGTTGACAAATACATAGAAAAGACTTTCTGATCATAAATTTCCAAATAGAATGATTCTGACAATTTCTGTAAAGAAGTCATGAAGCTGGGAAAGGGATAGGTTGCGACAGAACTTTTCCCTTCCCTTTTCCAGCTCGAAAAATTATCACTTCGAATACAAAATTTGATTTGTCTGATTTGTCTTCGCATTTAAAGAATTGTTTGTATTATTTTGTAATTTTGTATTTTTTGTAAATTTCCATTTTGAAATTGATCAAAATCAAGACTTTGGAATTTCATATTATTACCTCACAGAAAAAACAGAAGATAAACTTTACATCGATTTTCGACGAAAGATTCTTTGCAACAAAAATTAACTTAACAGGATAAACTTTGCACAAATATCGGTTAAACTTTCTTTTGTTTTTCCGTGACAAACACATTTATTTTGAAAGACGGGAAGTTGGATGAATAAAACTTTATCGCTCTAAAAAATTTCCTGCAACAAATTGTATTCTTAGTTTTTTCTGTGCTCACTCTATGTGAAAAGTTGACGGAAAGTTACAAAATTGCAAAAAAAAACCAACTATCTAGCATTAATATAGAAGAAGATTATTATGAACAATGATGATTTATTTAGACAATTATTTTTGTTAAATTATTATTATGACCTCGCTCTAAATGAAAAGTTGACAAGAAGTTGAAATTTTCAGAAAAAGCCGCAACTTTCTAACATTATTCAAAGGGAATATAACATCAATATTAAGTCATTTCATTTTTCGGATAACCTTTTTTTCCCTTCTCCCCTAAGTTCAGCCCCCCCCCCCCCCCGCCCCCCGAAAAAAATTCCTGGTTACGCCCGTGGTAAGCCCATATCATTAGCCCCTGTGGTATGACAACCAATTATACGAAGATGAAGTCCGGTCCCAGCATCACTTATACTGTATCTCGAGAAAATTCGAGTCATGCTAGCATGATAGAGTATTTCCATTAAGCCATAAAATTTCAAAATGGCCGAACACGCCAGGGAGAGCACTCGTGCTTTATACATTGAATCCCATGTAATATACTTTTCGAGGATCAATTAATTCTTTATTTTAAGAAAATGGTACTTTCGTGTTTTATTGTGGATTGTACGAAGAACAAAGCAGGGGACCATGGAATATCATTTCATCAAATTCCAGCTATTATAAAAGAAACAAACAAAATGCATGCCAGACCGGCCGGGGCATACACTGTACAAAAAAATGTTGTAACTTTACCACTGCGTTTTTGTAATCTTACCAAAACTTGTAAAATTGCTTCCTTCATAGTTGTGAACTTACTAGTTTTAAATGAAAAACATCACTTTCAATGAAGTAGTTTCACAAGATTTTGTGAATTCACCTCTTTAAAAGTAGGTAAGAATTGCACTGCCAGAGAGTCTAATGAGAGTCCAATGCTTACCTATTTTTAAAGAGGTAAATTCACAAAATTTTGTGAAACTACTTAATTGAAAGTCATGTTTTTCATTCAAAACTAGGGAGTTCATATAATTATGGAGGGAGTAATTTTACAAGTTTTTGTATGATTACAAAAACGCAGTGGTAAAGTTACAAACATTTTCTTTACAGTGTACACTTTGCAGAAAAAAATAGAGTTATCGAAGAAAAGACGTGAAAAATGGATAAGTGCGATTAAACGTGGTCCTTTGAGTGAGTTGCTGATAACAAATGCAACAATTTGCTCAAACCATTTTATATCAGGTAAGATAAACTAGATACATTTTACACAAGGCTGAAGTAATCAAGTTCTAACCTCCAAATTCAATTGCCTCATTTCACTCAATAAATACTAGCATTAAATATTTTTTAAATACTTATCGGTACTCTGCTTTTAAATAAAGAGACGAACACAGTAGGAAAAAGTGTTAATTCTGATAATTTATGCGTAATACAAAAGTTTTGATTGTTGAGGTTAGTTGAAGTTACCATTTGAAAATTTAATTGCATGCAAAAGTTATTAAATTAAATAGTTTCCCCCTATGCATACATATTCTAATTTAAAGAAGGAATACTGCTCAGTGTTTGAAAATGATTTAATTCCAGTATTTATTCAGTAAAATGAGGTGATGAGATTATGAGGTTAGAGCTCGGGGTCCAGCAGCCTTCCCGTCATAATTCGCTGCAACTTTTGTTCGACTCATGTATGACAATATGTAAGTGGGTTCAATCAATTTTTCCTGACAAGTTTCTTATACTTCTTATACTACTTATACGATATAAGGTCGAACTCAGTCACTACGGGTGCATCACTAATACTTCTGGAAAATTCCTCACTTTTCAGAGCGTAGGGATCTGAATTGTCAATTGCACTTAGTTTATTAAAATAACGGAACTTCACTTCACCAGATAAACTCAAAAAGTATTCATTAGACATTTTTAATTTGCCGATAAACACAATGTTTTCCCTGGAGTGTTCGGACATTTTGAAATGACGTCACAAGTGGAAATACTCTATAAGTACTAGAGTATTATGTGCGCGCGCAAGCGCGCGCTCACTTTTTGAATTATTTTCTTTACTCAATTTTCGAATCACTATTAATTTGTTAAAATTTCTTGACCAATCAAATTCTTGCTGAAATTATATTCTCAAAGAATGTATTCAGTGAATCCACGTAACGTAGAATTTACTATTACTATTTATAATAGTAAATTTAGAGATATAATTTGAAGATTTCAAGTGCAAGTTATGTAATTCGATATTTTGAAGAAAAAAAAACATAATTTTTGTACAATGACATTTACGGGTACTATCAGGGCTATATTTTTAAATGTGAGCATCAATATACCTATAATTAAAAAAAAATCATATTCTGATCCGAATCTCTGTTCTCAATATAGAAATCATTGAACATGTATTTGCACTGGAATATTGAAATAAACTTTTATAGAAAAAGAAGAGCGTGTTATGATACATTGCTAAATAACTAAAACATATACACATGTCATTTTGAAAACTGAATTCAAATCCTAATTTCACGTCCATTTTTGGAAATCTGTGAATCAAGAAACATCGCTGAATCATTGAATAATGATCATATTATAACGTTTAAATAATTCAGAAAAACAACAGCCTACGATGAAACATCGCTAAACAATTAAAATATGTATATCCACATATAATTTTGAAAATTGTATAAAGTTACATGCCTCTCTTTTTCGTGGTTATCTCAGACATATATTAAGTGCCACTCCTCCATGCCTCATTCAAATAATGTTGATTTTATATTTTTCTGGAAATTTGAGTCATCAATAACCTTTTAAACTTATTCCAGAAAAAATGAAAAGATGTATACACACGATTTGAAAAATTGAATTCAGATACTCATTTAACATCATAAATATTATAAGAAATTACATCATTGTAATAGAGATAGGTTTGAAGAAATAAACCTTTATTATACTAATTATATCCAATATTCAATCACATCACATCGAAGTGAATAATTGATTTATGTCACTTGATATAGAAAAATTGAAATTAAATATTTATGTTATTTAATTTTGTAACAAAATTAAATAGACAATAATGAATTAATCATTTCATAACAATGAAAGCATTGAAGAATTATTTTTATTGAATCATTCAAGTAATTTTTACTTCATATTTTTCTGAAAATTTTAATTATTAATAACCCTTTACACTATTCCAGATAAAATTAAAAGAAATGTGTACATAATTTTGAGATGAAAATTCAGATACTCATTTCAAAAAATCGCAAAATTAAAAAAAAATATATATAATTGTAATAGAGGTATTTTAGACATTAACAAACTTTCATTATGCAGATTATATTCAATAGTCAATTACATAACCTTGAATCAAATAATCAGTTTATGTTACCTAATCAAAAGCAATTGAAATGCAATCATCATATAATTAAAAATTGTTAAAAAAAATAAGCTAATAATTAATTAATCTGTTCATAACATAAAAAACATTCAACTTTAATTTCCATTTAAACATTGGGATAATTTTCATTCTACATTTTTAAAAAATCACAATCATTCCTTATAATTTAATATGTCAGTAACATTTCATACTAATTTCAGAAAAAATAAAAACATATTCACATATAATTTTGAAAATTGAATGCAGACACTCGTTTCACAACGTCAGAATAATTTCAAAAATAATTTAATTAGTGGTATATCAAATTTAAATAAACTTTTATTATGCTAATTATATCCAGTATTCAATTACATGACCTGAAAGTAATTGATCAATTTATGTTTCTGAATTTAAAACCATTTAAATTCAATCTTTATGTAATTCAATATTGTGGTAAAAAAATCAGCTAATAATTAATATTAAACAGTTCACAACATAAAAACCCTCAAGAAATTATTTACATCAAAACAATCAAATTATTTATACTTTACATTTTCTTAAATTTCGACTTTCATTTCTGAATGTTTCGATTTATTAATAAGCTTTTGAATAAATTCCAGAAAATGTAAGTTCTGAAAGAATCAATAATTAGTCAATCATTTAAAACCATAAAACTTAAATGATCAATAACCTTTTATGGAAATTTCATAAAAAATCAAAACATATGTACATATAATTTTGAAAATTGAATTCAGATAATCATTTCAGACCATCGCGAACATTTAAAAAAAATTATATAATTTTATAACGAAGGTATTCAAAAAAACCTTTATTATAAAAATTATAGCCAATTTTCAAATACATAAACTTGAAGTGAGTAATCAATTTATGTTATCTAATTAATATTTATGTAATTCAATATTGTGAAAAAAATAAGTCAGCTAATAATTAATTAATCAGTTTGGAACATGGAAAGTATCAAATAATTATTTTCATGAAAACATTCAAATAATTGTTACTTCATATTGTTATGAAAATTTGAATTAATTTAATGATTATTGTTGTTCAAATGAATACAACCGTGATGTGTATTTCAATGCTTGAAGATTTGCCAGAGTTTTTAGGCAAAGGGAATATTTATAATAATTTAATTATTAAATTTGAAGTACCTTTCAGAATAATTTCAGGAAAAATGAAAGCATATGTACATATAATTTTGAAAATTGAATTCAGACACTCATTTCGCAACCTCAGAAACAATTGGCAATTTATGTAACTGGGACAGGGCTATTTTAAATATAAATAAACTTTTGTTATTCAAATTATAGCCAATATTTAATTAAATAATCTCAAAGTGAATAATCAATTTATGTTACTTAATTAAAGAACATTAAATTTCAATCTTTATGTAATTTGATATTGTGAACAAAATTAATCAGCTAATTCTTGATTAATCAGTTGACAACATAAAAAGTATGCAAAATTATTTTCATTGAAACTTTCTAATAATTTTTACGTTACGCATATTTTGCTTTTTCAAATAATTATTTTCATTGAAATATTAGAATAACTTGTATTTAATATTTATCTGAAAATTTAAATAATTAATAACCTTTCAAAGTAATACCAGTAGAAATTGGAATTTATGCACATACAATTTTGAAAATTGAATTAACCTTTATATAATGCACTTTTTTGAAAAAATGAATCAGTAGTTAATAATAGTTAATTCATCAGTTCATAACATAAAAATTAATCAACGATATTATTTGCTTTGAAACATCAAAATAATGTTCATCTCATATTATTCCAAAATTTTTAATTATTCATGATCTACTGTAATTTGTTCCTAGACATTTTGTTCATATTCGCAGCAATTGTTTAAAGAATTCATTATTGTTCCTAGCAATTTTTTTCTCAGAATAGAGATAGAAAGTCGCAGTTTTTTCAAAAATTGTCCACTTTCTGTCGATATTTCAATCAACTCGAGGTAATAGTTGATTATTATTAACAAACATAATTGTTTAAACAATTATATATTATTTTAAATAACATTCTCTCTGAATATTGCTAGAAATTGTGGTTTTTCTGAACGTTTCAACTTTTTATCCACTGTTTACTTGAAGTGAAGGAATAATTATTGCAATCGAACGAATTTCCGGACGATATGCATGAAAATCCGAAAAAAAATTTTAATGTACTTTAATACCGGAAATTAAGATGTAAGATACACATGACTAAACAAAATGACAATGTAAATGACAATAACGTACTTAAAAATTCAAATAAAGGAGATGTTTACCTAATTATTGCGACAAAAGCAAACATACGTCTATCAATGGGATTTATCCGGAAACAAAAATGTTTCAGCAGATTGGGTTAAAAAAAAATAACTTTGAAATCAAAAATAAATGTTCACAATCTCCGCGAAAAATATTTGTACAAATTTGTTTTATTGGTTAAATATTTAACTATTATATTCAAAATTTGCTTTTTTGGTTAAAAATGACTCTTCCTAAATGAAAATTCACCTATTTCATTTTTGGTTGAAAATTTATAATTTTTAGTTAAAAATTTACAAATTTTGATGAAAATCTATGAATTTTGTTGTAAATTCGTCTTTTTTGGTAGAAAAATAATCTTCTTGATTGAAAATTCAAATACTTCGAAGTTAAACTACTTTGTTGAAACATCATTTTGTTACTTCAAGATACACCTCATTGGTTGAAACTGTAACTATTTTGTTGGAAATTTGTCTTTTTCAGTTTACATTCCTCTTAGTTTTTTAGAAAATTCAACTATTTGGTTCAAAATTAACTTTTTGGCTGAAAGCTGATTTTTTTTCATTGAAAAATCTACTATTTTATTTCTGGTAATGGAAAAAATTAAAAAAATTTAGGTTAAAATTCAACAATATCAACAAAAAAGGATGCCTTGTTTAGCCTAAAAGGTAGATTTTCAATCCAATAGAACACATTCGTAACATAACAGGTTAAATTTTCAACAACAAAAAAGATTAGTTTAAAAAAATAGTTGAATTTTCCACAAAATAGTTGAATTATCAACTATTGATGAATTTTGAAGCTGAAAAATTGAATGTTTGAGAAAGCAGTTGATTTTTAAACCAGAAAAGAAAGATTTCATCAAAAAGATACATTTTTAACGAAAAATGTTATAGCTTATATTTCATTTTGAAACACAAATTTTCAATCGAATTTTCATTTTCAACCAGAGTTAAGGTTTCAACAAAATACATGCATTTTTTAACGAACAGTTGAAATAACAATTAAAGAAAGATACATTTTAGAACGAATATTGAAAAATTCAAATTTTATATTTGAAATAATATATCGAATAAATATAATAACATAATAAAATATTATCTGGAAGATCAGATTTTTATAGTAAAACTTTTTTCATCAATATAATTAAACATTGGTATTAGAATGTAAAAGATTCTTCGGTTCGAGACGAATCGATTGACCTACAATATTAATACATTTTATTGAAAAGTATGAAAGTTATGGTAATTTATATATTTTTGAAATCGATTTTTGTAGTAAAAATTCAAGATGAATCGACTGACCTACAAAATTGGTTTGAGGGAACATTAATTTTTCAATAATTAATTAAGGTACATGAGTTCAGGATTTGCTGAGTCAGCATGGCGGTTCTTTATTACCCTGCATGCTGGACGCAAGGTCCAGTGTCGTTGGATCTTAGACTCTGGTAAACACCAGTTCTCGTTAGATCACTGAAGTTAAGCAGTGTTAGGCGCGGTTAGTACTTGGATGGGTGACCGTTCGAGAATACTACTGCGTGCTGTTGGCGTCTTGTGTGTGGTGAGCCCACTCTTGTATTTATTTACTACAAGAAACTATCCACCTAGAAACACTACCCGAATCGGGTAGTGTCACGCCTACCCTGAAAGGGAAATGGCTTAATGGTATACATACAAACCGTTTTCTCAACAACAAAAAATTTTTGTGAAGATTCATAATTTTAGTTTGATAATGGTCTTTTTGGTTGCGAAATAAACTATTGGTTAAAAGTTCATTTTTTCGATCTAAAATTAACTTTTAAAATGCAAAATATCATTCCTTCAAAAAATTTTTAAAAAAATTCAAAAGTTAAAAATTGAACTCAGTTGCCGAAATTTAAACCACTTTCTCCAAAATTTATTTATTTTTTTGTTAAAGATTCGTAATTTTAATTTGAAAATGGTCTTTTCGTTTGCGAATTGAACTATTTGTTAAAAGTTCATTTTTTTGGTCTAAAATTAATTTTCAACATGCAAAATATGATTCGTAATTTTTTTATCAATATCCGCGATGACGCAAGGTCCAGTGTCGCTG
>CAKNXH010061322.1:0-79912 GCA_932178445.1 Andricus quercusramuli
TGTAACTTACATTTTTTTTAAGATTGGTATTTTTTAGTTGAAAATTCTCCTTTTTTGGTAAAAAAAAATAATTTCCTTCGTTTAAAATTTCAATGTAAAAATCAATTTCGTGGAAAAATAATTTTTTGCTGAAGTCATATTTTTTGTTTGTGAATTCAATTTTTTAGAGAAAATCGTCTTTTGGCTTGTAGTTTCAAAAACTAAGGTAAAATTTTCTTTCCTTAGTGAAAAATCTTTCTTTGTTGCAAATTCGTCTCTTTGGTTAAAAAAATTATTTTTTTGTATAAATTTCGTGTTTTTTGATTGAAATATAAACTATCACACTTTTTATTGGGAATTTATATTTTTAGGTTGAAAATTCAACTATTATGTTAAAAATTTCATTATTTTTTCGAAAATTCAAGTATTTTGTTAAAAATCCATCTTTTATAGTAGAAAGGACATTCTTTTGTTTGAAATGAATTGATAAATTTCAAAATTTTACATTTGTATCTGAAATACTGTTTTATTCCGTTTATAAAAGATTCTATGTTAAAAGTATTTCAAAATCAAAATGCTGGTATTTGAATAATAATAATCAAGGAAAATAAAAAATTAGATAAGGAAAAATAAGGGAATTTCGAAAATGAAGTTCTCAGAAACCCTGCCTAATTCTACTAGTAATAACTAGTAAAACATTTTTGAAAACTAAAAATTACGTACAGAAATAGTGGTGGGGGGGGGGGGAGGTAGAAATATTTTGTTAGAGCTTGTTACAGGAGGGAAGAGGGGTCTCAGAGAGGGTCTATTATCCGTTACGTAATTTAAGTACAGCCCCTAATGATTAGGTACTATATAGGTTGCATGATATATATTGTAGAAGGAGACTTTTTCCACATCTCTTCTTGGAGATCGAGGGATAATTCGACCGTCAATTGTTTTTATTTCATTTTACATTTCTTTACAGGCAAATGTCCCGGTGGAACCTACTCACCACAGAGTAGTCATTGTGAAGTTAAGAATTCGAACCCGAAGAAGTTTGCTCCTTGCTACAAGTACGAGTGCAGACCTCCTCTCGTAACTAGAAAAGGAAACGTGTACTAACTGTATTAGAGCCATCAATGTAAGAAGCAGCATAATAAAAGTGAATGGTTGAAACATATGGTTGGATCTCTCTTCTTGAATCACATAATGCCCTAAATCGTCTTTTTCCATTGCATTCACAATTTGGACTGTAGGTAAATGCGGTAAAAATGTCACCAACAAAGAATTGAAGGAAGCAAATGCAAAAATCAATTAAAGAGGGTATCCTACTAAACAGTTGATAGCTGACATTATTATTAGCGTTTAACTGCATCAATTTGATATTCCGTCCTCAACTTCTCAACTATCACGTGTCCTGGAACGAAAAGCCTCTGAGCCGAAGCGTCAACAACTTTGCAGAAGGCTGCATGGCGCCAGGGAGTGGTGTAACATACGAGCGATTCCATGTCGAATCATGTGAAGCATTTCAGCTATTAATACTAACTTGGATGAGAATTCTAGTACCTCTTCTCGTAGGCCCTAAAATAATTTCGAAAAATTTTAAAAACTTAGGAGATTTTAAGAATTTAGAATTCCGTTTGTTGAAAGATTTAAGCTGGACCAATCAGGAGCGCTGTATAAACAGCCGTGTGTGCGTGAACGGGCTTCCAACGCAGTGTTCTCCTGTCGCTAACCCCACCTTTGCGCTCGCTTCGATAACACTGCATTGACATCTCGTTCACGTACACACGGCTGTTTATACAGCGCTCCTGATTGGTCCAGCTTAAATGTTTTATAACTAAAACTTTAACTGATTTTTGGAAAAGGAATTTTCTATTTATTTTTAAATTTTTATATGGCTATATAAGTCCGGACACTTGAGTCTGGGACACCCTATATATTATAAGGCTATTTTTGCTGATTGTTCAAATTTGATATTTTAATTGACACTTACTTTATACAGAGTGGTTCGAGTGACCACTTGATCTTTTACGCTAATCTCCATACTCCGACGACCCATCAGAACTTTTCCGCACGAGCGGGGGCCCCGGATGCCCAAAACTATAACACAATTATGGACATTTCAATCATGAGCGCGAGTAAGAAACCAGAGAAAATTATGACCTTGGCCGAGGTCAGCAACTAACAAATTTCAATGGCGTGTGCCTACCACTTCGACACACGACATTGAAACACGACAAGTTAACCTTTACAGGAGAGAATTAAAATGGGAACCCACCTGGCAGCGTCCGTCCTCCTCGTGATCGTCCTCTCATTTTGTTTCAAATTGTTTTTGTGTTTCCTTGTTTTTGTTTTAATCAGAATCCAGTTTTAATTTTGCCACGAGGTATTCTCTCTCGGAGCTTGGAATTACGAATGAAAATTTTTAAGAGTGGCGTCCCCGTTCTCCCTCTTATAGGAGTCGGAGCGCCACCCGAGTACGAGCATTGAACGACTGAGTGAGAGGACGGTCGAAAGAGGAGGACAACCGCCAAGTTCTTAACCCCGCTACGTGGTGGCGCACAGTCCACCTGCGTTGACTGCCACGCAAGCCTTCATCGACTGCCGCTAGTCGATGGTCCAGGGTGGTACTGACTTGGGTTAGCACGCAGATTCTCCATGGACGCTTGCTCCTAGTTTTTCCGAGCGCTCTTGCACGTATGGGAATCCCGTCCACTACGCATGCGCCAGGAAAATCTCCTCTGCTTAATCCTTGGCGACAGCAGACATCCAATGCTGCCAACCTCGTGTAATCTGACAGTTGTTGTTATTGTTGTGTGTGTGGGGGGGTTGATCCACCCTTCCACCCGAGTTGAATATGAAATACAAAATAAAACAGAGAAATTAAAATACAATAAGACGAACGAAATACTTGGAACCCCGTGGTGTGACAATTTGCGGTTCCGGTCAGATGACCTAACCTCTCTAGTTTTTGACAGGTGATGGCTTCTTTATTATTTTTAAATGGTTTAATTTTATATCAAAGTCAAGGTGAGTTTATTCAAATTACTACTAATAAAATCAAATTAATTATGAATGTAACAATCATTAAAAATTATTATGATTTTTAAGATTCCAACAAAACTAGGATTCTTTGAACTACTAGCCGTGAAACTCTTATATTCCCGGCTAGTATAGTACTGTTCGCAGACAGTCCGTGGGCTTGATTCGTGATTCCAAGCTCATAACCCTAGTAAACTGATTTGTTACGCTAGTTTTTAGAGATTTTAGAAGTCTTTGTGCGGGGTACAAAATTACCCCGTCACAACTTCCCCTTCACAAGATTCGGCCCACTGGGGCGAATACCAGGTAGGTGCCCACATCTCTCCGTCTTGTTGTAATTTGCAAAAAAAAAAAATGGTTGAAATTGGTTAATTGCCAGACCTCGGGTTACGTACACCATCATACACAGGTGTATCCAAGTATGAACCGAAACGAGAAAATAAAAGAGGGTTCTGATAGTAAATGAGTAAAAAAAATCGTTCTGAGTGATCAGTTGAATTGAGTGGATCCGATCCATTGCCGGTTCGGTGTGGTAGATACTCTTCTAGTCCTATCTTACTTAATTTAATCAACAATTGCTTATTCTAATATTCTTATGAATTTACTTATCTTACAGTATTTAAGGGTAATTACTCAGTTATCTTAAGTTTACTCATGCAAATAAACAATGCCAGGGGATAGGTTCAAGAAACGATTA
Source organism: Andricus quercusramuli (assembly GCA_932178445.1). Taxonomy (NCBI): domain Eukaryota; kingdom Metazoa; phylum Arthropoda; class Insecta; order Hymenoptera; family Cynipidae; genus Andricus; species Andricus quercusramuli. The sequence continues at coordinate 3,704 of CAKNXH010061322.1, forward strand.
CTTATTTGTGGGATATCGCGCTTGTACCGGTTTCAAGACTGAGCCTCTACTTAGAATAGGAGCGAGTACGGAGTCTCACGCGATTACCCACGGCCCAGTCTGAATGGGGATCAGTATTTTCCAATTCCCTGTTGAAATTGCTTTCGGAATTTTCCAGTGCCTCCTCCTCATCGTCGACATGCTCTAGTTCGGAGTCCGAATCGTGAATCTCGAATGGCATTCTGTCGAGTTCAGCCAGTTTCTCCGGACTACTCGGTTCGTCTTCGGGGTCCTCGACATACCTTTGAAGGTGGGAGGCATGATACCGCCCCGCTAATCTTCCTTCTGGCGACGCAAGTTTATAAATATTGGGTGAGATTACCTCTACCACAATGAATGGCCCACTGAACTTTGGAGTCAATTTGGCTGACACGTGAGTTCCCTTTTTGGAATACACTTGATTAGGCTTCTTGACTTTGTCGCCAACCTTGAACTGTTGGTCGCAATGATTCCTATCCTAATATTTCGCTTGTCTTAAGAACGCCTGATCTTGGAACTTGGTCATTAGTTCCCTCAAGTGCTCTAACCGTGCCATCCGAGTTGTCCAGACTTGAAGGTCAGGCGGTGGCAACTCGGCCTCCCCCTCCCTTAAACTGCGAATAGTTTTTCGCGGACGGGGCTCCCGACCCAAATTTAGAAACGCATCTTGTGACAATTGTGTCCACCGTTTTATTATGAGACCTACTATGCGAATATTGAATTTGAGGGGTTCGTCCCCTTCCCGCCTGATTAAGTTGAGCAAAGCTGGACGAATACTGTGGTATGGTGGGGCAAGGCATCTCTCCCGTGGCCTGCTGGAAGGTGGGGCTGAACCTCGGTGGACCAGTTGCAAAGGGTGTAGACACCGCGAAATTTTTCCCCAGGCCCGGCGATGCTTCTGCCGACATGAAGGCTGAACTGCTTGCCGGAAGAAAATTATTGTACCCAGTACCCGTCTGAATGTTTTCATTAGCTGACTGAATTTGTATTTGACCGCGTTGGGTCGATACCGTCAGCGGATTATTTCCCCATCCCCTAACCGGAGTGATGTGTGTGGGGCTTACACCCTCCACATGCGCGCGAGGATTTATTGACAACTGTGAAATGGCTCCATTTTGAAGATCCAATGGTCGCGACGTGATGCCAACTCCTACCGACACCATAATTCGTGACGGTGCTTGCGCGGTAATGTTATTATACGGACAGGGAACGTACCCAGCCGCGCAGCCAACACCTGGTTCAACAATGCTCGGTGCATAAGGGATCCAGGTCATCACCGGGCTCTTATAGCAAAAGACGGAGTAGGTACTAGTGACCGAAGTATGGACACTAGTTGCTCCAGAATGTGGAGGCATAATATTTGTTTCAAGGGGCCTGTTACTTGATTGCACCCCAATGCTAAAAGCAGGAGATTCGAATAATCTCCGGGCAGCACTCATACTATCTTCGTATAAGTCAGCCTCACTTCCATTCCGCGATGGGGCTTTTTCCGTGTGAAGTAACACCCGGCCGACTACTTCGTTGATGACCCCCTGCAATTCGAATGAGCGTTGCGCGTCACCGATGTCCATTTCCGGTTCGTATTCCGAGGTTTGGGGTACTTCCGGTACCAAAAATGTTCCTCTCAGGGACCGTATCGCCCGAGCCCGTAGAACATCTAAGTATCCCGTTAGGTCAAGCCCCCTGTCGCCCAAAAACCGTCTGAGGTCATCCTCCGACATCGATAAAACGTAAGGTGGGATTTCAATGTCCCGCTCGTCCGCCATTTTTAATGTTTATTCAACTCACAATAAAATTCAAAATTTGAAAGTACAATAATACAAAAAAAAAATTATTCAATTTTCCGAATTACAATCAAAACATAATTCAAAGTATATTCACATAAATCAGGGTAAATACAATCAATCAATCTTAAATTCATCATTCACAATAAACAGAAGAAATTCAATTAAATGTTCGATTCTCCTGGCAGAATACTTAAATCCAGCTAAATATATCGTTGAAGCTTGAGGTGAATCTGGATTTATGATTAGATCCCCACTATTGCCGTTGTTTGATTATTGGATCGACCAATCCAAGTTACATTGAGGTTATGTTCGGTTTATCGCTATGCGACTTCAGTTTTCTCTGTTTATCCTTGCTACATCAAAAAGGATAAACAAACCATTTTTAACTGATCAATAACCATCATTATTTCATTAGGGGATTTTCATTCGAGGTTGTATTAAGGTTATGTCAAGTTTGCCCCAGTACCACCCCAGCCTGCTTTGTGCGTTTATCCTTGATACTTCAAAAAGGATAAATGAACAAGTTCTAGCAGGCTTGCCTTTTAATTGAAGGTGATTCTGACATTAAAAGCTTCGAGGAACTCAGTTCCCAGTACACAGCTGTCGCTAAAATTCTCCAGAACCAAGAATTCCAATTCTGCCTTTCTATTGGACACCGTGACCGATAAGCTACAAACCTCCAAAACCGGAATCTGACTCAATGACAGATCAGAAATGTGGGTTATTTCCGATTGCTCAATTTGCAATGGATAGTTGGCATTTTTCAGTACCTGCTGACCAATTAAATTTCGATGCCCACTTGTATCAATGACGGCGTGCACAAAAATTCCAAAAAGTTGGACTGGAAATGACATGGCTAGTAATTAATTTTATTTCATTTTAAAAAAAAAAGTATAATTGTTTTGATAAAATTAAACAAAATAATTGTTTTTGAACTTCCATTCCATTTTTACGTTCTTTCTTTCTCATCATAATTTGAATTCGATTTAATTTTCCCTAAGTTTGAAATTATTTAGAATTACATTTTTATTTTCAATTTGGTCAAATTTAATTGATCGGTGCTATTTGTCAACAGGCGAATCGCCACTCAAATCACATTTATGTGTGGTGACTCACTCTCCCTTATCACCAGTCACCTCAAACATCAAAACACTTTTATAATTGGAACTTCATTTGTTCCAATTTATTTGGGAATTCAATGTGTCTTAAAATTTTAAGTTTTTAATTTATTTCATTTTGGAGTGAACACTTTAATATCTCGAATTCATTCGATCTCCAAAACTTTCAATTTTAAATTTAGTTTGATTTTGGATTGGAAGTTCAAAATCCATTTTGTGCCGTTTCCAAATCCCTTTACACTTCCCTCTGCGTCACCCAAGCCCATACGTCGGGCGTCATTTATAAGGCTATTTTTGCTGATTGTTCAAATTTGATATTTCAATTGACACTTGGACTCAGAATGAGTCCAAGAGATGATTAATTTTTCTAATTACGCATTGTGCGCCCGATAATTCCAGTAGAGTGGCGGAGTAAGGGGATGACGCAGTGAGAGGTTAAATAAGCATAATCAGTATATCAAGTATGGAAATTGTCATATAATTACTCATGAAAAGACTAGGTTCCCGACATTCATTTTCACCCCGAGGTGAATACGATTACATCCGCTCGTCACTTACTTTATACAGAGTGGTCCGAGTGACCACTTGATCTTTTACGCTAATCTCCATACTCCAACGACCTATCAGATCTTTTCCGCACGAGCGGGGGCCCCGGATGCCCAAAACTATAACACAATTATGGACATTTCAACCATGAGCGCGAGTAAGAAACCAGAGAAAATTATGACCTTGCCCGAGGTCAGCAACTAACAAATTTCGACACCGTGTGCCTACCACTTCGATACACGACGTTGAAACGCGACAAGTTAACCTTTACAGGAGAGAATTAAAATGGGAACCCACCTGGCAGCGTCCGTCCTCCTCGTGATCGTCCTCTCATTTTGTTTCAAATTGTTTTTGTGTTTCCTTGTTTTTGTTTTAATCAGAATCCAGTTTTAATTTTTCCACGAGGTACTCTCTCTCTCGGAGCTTGGAATACCCGTTCTCCCTCTTATAGGAGTCGGAGCGCCACCCGAGTACGAGCATTGAACTACTGAGTGAGAGGACGGTCGAAAGAGGAGGACAACCGCCAAGTTCGTAACCCCGCTACGTGGTGGCGCACAGTCCACCTGCGTTGTCTGCCACGCAAGCCTTCATCGCCTGCCGCTAGTCGATGGTCCAGGGTGGGACTGACTTGGGTTAGCACGCAGATTCTCCACGGCCGCTTGCTCCTAGTTTTTCCGAGCGCTCTTGCACGTATGGGAATCCCGTCCACTACGCATGCGCCAGGAAAATCTCCTCTGCTTAATCCCTGGCGACAGCAGACATCCAATGCTGCCAACCTCGTGTAATCTGACAGTTGTTGTTATTGTTGTGTGGAAGGTGGTTAATCCACCCTTCCACCCGAGATGAATATGAAATACAAAATAAAACAGAGAAATTAAAATACAATAAGACGAACGAAATACTTGGAACCCCGTGGTGTGACAATTTGCGGTTCCGGTCAGATGACCTAACCTCTCTAGTTTTTGACAGGTGATGGCTTCTTTATTATTTTTAAATGGTTTAATTTTATATCAAAGTCAAGGTGAGTTTATTCAAATTACTACTAATAAAATCAAATTAATTATAAATGTAACAATCATTAAAAATTATTATGATTTTTAAGATTCCAACAAAACTAGGATTCTTTGAACTACTAGCCGTGAAACTCTTATATTCCCGGCTAGTATAGTACTGTTCGCAGACAGTCCGTGGGTTTTATTCGTGATTCCAAGCTCATAACCCTAGTAAACTGATTTGTTACGCTAATTTTTAGAGATTTTAGATGTCTTTGTGCAGGGTACAAAATTACCCCGTCACAATATATATATATATATATATATATATATAAATAAGAACAACATAACCTGAAACTTCGGTTTCAGGTCAACCCTGAAGAAGTGAATTGCAATGTTCACGAAACGTCGGTAAGATTCGTAGTTTCGCACACGATTGAAACCCGAAAAAGCTTTAATTTTTTTAATTGTCATAATGAATCATCGTGAAAGCATCAAATCTAATTACCAATCTTGATACAAGAACCGAAGAATGAATTCCAACACAAAGAAGTTGAAAATGATGAAGTTAACGGTGATATCGAAATGAATCATGTTGACCTAATCCTAATCGGAAGTGAACCTTGTCATCCTCCAGCGTGCCGGAAATTTAAAAATCAATAATAAGGACTTTTTTTACGTTTTAGATCTACAACAAATGCGCTAAAACTTATGTTTTAGTAGCAAGCTGAATCATGAATCTAGTTCATTATAGTCAATAAAAGGAGACAGCTCGAGTACGGGGACGATGCGAGAAAGGCAAGGATGTAGAGATACAATTTTACTCGAGACACGATCTTTGCCGCTCAGAAGATGGTCCCGCTACCAGAATCTGATTGGTGCTCACGTGCAAACCTGGCAGACTGTAGACAGCTGTTTCCTCTCCTTTGCCTCCCGCTACTGCGCACCCGGCTCGATTGACTGGTTCAAATCAAAAGCTCAAACCGACGATGGATCAAAAGACGAAAAGACGCTTGCACCAACTGAACAAGAAAATTGGATAGGCAGTGCAAAATGCGTCTCGTATTCAGTGTGTGATTGACAACGTAACATCTGGTACACCGTTCACGAAAATGTTTCGAAATTTCGCCCAAGAGCTGAGGATCTGCAATCACACACAGAACAAGTCAAAGCTGCCGACAAACAAGCAGCATATTATTGAAAAAATGCGGGTGTTATCTTGCGCAAGGAGGAGAATACGGAAGAGGGAGAGAGATGGATCAGGATGAATCAACAGTTTCTCGCTGGCCCACCGCCCCTCTTCAGCGATCGCCCCTGTTCCTAAATAAAACAAACCGAAGGAGAACTCGACTTGAATTATTCGTGGTTTTCTAACCTCACTCTGTCACACGAGGTAATGCACAATGAAAACTAAAACCTAAAGGCTCTAAACGCGATCGATTACAGATAACAAGTTAGTTTACAATTGTGCTCATGCCGCGCCGGTTACGCTACTGACTCAAAGTGACACAATTAGCTTCGAAAATCAAATTCGTCAGGCTCGATGTGACAAGTATTTTACTTGACAACTTGCGAATTAGGCAATTATCGAGTCGGGTGGTGGGGTCACACTCTTCGAAAATTGCCTACTTTCGCCTCTTTTAAGTAAATAGCTATACAACTGTCCTAAACAACAGGATTGTTCGAAGAATTGAGCTTGTGTAGAGAGAGATGTACGAAGAACGTGGCTCAAGCGAGGTGTAGCAGGCTGCCGGAAGAACCTGCAAGTTGGCAGGTGCGTCTGCCATGACACAGCAGCCCCTCAGAAAGTCCTTTCAATGGCCTGTATTGACTACCTGAAAGCTTTAGATTCAACCTCTCATAGACGTATTAGATGTCTATTGGAAAGCATGAAAGTCCATCCACATCAGTTAGTTATTTAGTTGTAATGTAGGCGGGGGGGGGGGGGGGGGGGGGCCCCCCCGCCAGGCCCCACCACTGGTGCTCAAGCTATAAAGCCTATTGTGCCATACCTGTGTTTATTCTCAAGGCAGTCCTCCGAATCCGGCCATTCTTCGCCGAGTGTTTTGTGGTTCTCTGTGGGTTTCGTTGTTATCAACGTTCTAAGATTATACCTCTCATGTGCCAGGCATACCTATCACACAGTAAATTACGTCCTCCTTTTGATCAGGCAAAGTGATCCTCACCCACTCGGCCATGGGGCAGCCTCCCTAGCAGGCTAGGGTGGACGGAGCGATCCCTCTGAGGTCATCAGGTAAATGCACAGATTCGAAGCACTGTTTTGGTGTGTATGTAAGTCTATGTGTGTGTGTTTATTACTCAAAATCGGTCAGCGGCCATCGAGCGTGGTGCCCCCTGCAGAAGCCCCCAAGCGCAAGAAGAACGCTGACTCATTTCCGAGTCTTCACAAAACCGGCAAGGCTTCGGTGGGTTCCGAACCACCGAAGCCTTCGTAGAAGTACATAGAAAAATTTCCATTGGTACCTGGCTTAGGGATCCAACCCCAAACCTACTGCATGGAAGTCTGAGGCTATCGTCTGAGCCACCGAGGCTTTCATCCACATTAGTGAGATGCATGCAAATATTAATGCACCTCTTGAAAAGTAGATTTACTATCTCATCTTCAATTTATCGTGTGACAACAAACAACGTCACTTTACAGATGAGCGTCCTTCAGGGCGACACCATGAGCCGTCTGCTTCTTTACATTACAGTTTTGCCTCTATCTTTTGTACTACTAAATTTTTTTGGATACCTCTGCGGCGACACTAAACATCGCCAGTATTAGGGTACTCATGTATTTTGTATGGATGACCTCAAGATTTACGCTTCTAGTAGAGGCAAACTTTTTGCAAAGTGATGACCACCACAATAAAAAATTTTTAATCCGCAGTGATAAGAGGACTGTCTTGTGGGTTTTCTAATGCGTTCATATGCGCCATAAAAGTTACCTGCATATCTTGACAATTGCCGAAGATATGGAGGTCATCACGTTTTGCAAAGTGATGACTTCCAAAATAAAAAGTTTTTAATCCGCAATTGTAAAGGGACTGTCGTACGGAGTTCCAAATGCGCTCACATGCACCATGGAAATTTTCTGAATATCTGGAAAAATGCTCGAAATATGGAGGTCACAACATTTTGTAAAGTGATGACCAAAAAAAAGAAAAGTTTTTAATCCGCAGTGATGAAGGGACTTTCGTATGGGGTTTCAAATGCGCTCGCATGCACCATGGAAATTTTCTGAATATCTGGAAAAATGCTCAAGATGTGGAGGTCATAACATTCTGCAAAGTGATGACCAACAAAATGAAAAGTTTTTAATCCGCAGTGATGAAGATTCTGTCGTATGAAGCTAGAGCGTCAAAACATATTATTAGAACATTTCAAAAACCAAAATTTTAGATTTTAAATTACATTAGAATCAAATCCTAATGTCCCAAATACGACCTAGAAATATATTGAGGACATTGAATACTTAAGGAACGTTATTATTTGTATTTACTGTCCAGTGGTTTCTCGAGCACATGTTTTTGAATTTAAAATAAAAATTTAAAGAATTCTTTAAACTAGGTTCGAGTTTTTTTTGCAAAATTATGGAGCCATCATTTTGCATAAAAATTTGAGATTTCCAATGTGAAATCAGCAGTTCGAAAAACCCGTGAACAGTAACTTTCATTCCGAACGCATCACTTTTTTTTATTTTTGGGTGCCATATTGGTGCCGTCGAATTGTTTCTGAAGACTTATATTTTAAATTTGAGCTTAACTGTGAGAAACTAAAGATTAGTGAAAAATTACTTATTCGAATCTTGGAAATATTTAATAATTCGCTAGTGGAAAATATTGTGAATCTTATTATGAGTCTGCTTTATCTCCACAAACAGTCCGTAGTTACCTGAAGTGAAAATTGGAACATTTGATATTTATTGATTTAGAATTTAACATAATAACTTTATGGCTGCATTGATCTTGCCCCCGCATGTGAAACAAGGCTGACGAAATTCAGCTGCTTGTTATAAATAACGGAAGGTGGAACAACTTGGGATCTCGCTCCAAAAAGTTGATTTAGATAATTATAAATAACCAAATTATCAAATCGTTGCTTTATTGGAATGGAAGCTTCTAAGGTGTCCCCTGAGGGTTTACATTTTTATTGTATCTCTTACCTATTCCTCTAAACACACTCCCCACACACTTTCTTGGCGGTGGGAGGGGGGCCCTTCATTTTAAGGTGGGTTCCGAACCACCAAGAGTAACAGCTTCAAGTACTCAGAGAACCTTTTTCTCTAGAGGTACCGGTCCCACGACTCTCCGGAGATGAACAGCTCCCTTCATAGGCTAGTGTTCACCGCATGGGCCGCCGAGGCTCTTCCACAGAGTACGAGGCAGTAACCGAACCTGTGAATACTACTCTTTATGATATTGAAAACGCCACACCTTATACTATCACTTGAATATCTAAGTTGTTTTATTAATAATTATCGAGTCCGGCAGTATGTTATCCCCATGCTATCAGTCTGGCATTTAAATGATAATGAATGTGGCGCATCAGTAGTTGATCCTAGAAGAAAATTGGCTCTCATACTATCACTTGAAATTTCCAATTTTCCCCTGACTCAGGTGCCCGAATGCCCGATGCAGGGCGTCCTGCATTTACAAGTTTCGAAAGAAGGGTCACTTCGCAGATATATTCGCCACAAACTAGGACTTATACTCCCACTTGGTAAAAAACGTCATCAGCTCTTGGACTATAACCCTAGTAGCAAGATAACTGCAGACTGGCACAAGCTGGGCGCCAGAAAAAGAAGAATCTGTTTGCAGCCTGGCGCCCGGCTGGTTCCGCTTTGGCGTGCTGTTCTGTCACCAGAGTCTGGTGTATTAGCAGATCCTAGCCCAGACTGGTCATGATATACACCAGACAAAATTAAAATAACGTAAAACGGTACTAAATAGGTTTCTATAATAGTTTTACACTATATTTGAGCCCTTTCTGGGAGAATATATACTATGGAGACGTCACAACCTTCCAGGAGACACACTGACATATTAAAAACATAACCTGTTGTCGTATAAGCTTGCATGCTTGCATGTTTGGCCATACTTGTGAATCGTTCAAATTTCCGATTGCTAGAATTTCAATTTCATTATTTATATCCTACATTAATTACTAGTGTTTAAGCTAAATACCATAATCTGGTTCCTTTATCAACCAGATTGAAGATTCTGTTTTTCGTCTGGTCTGATCATTTCTCCCGCCAGTCTGGTCGACTAGAGGGAGCAGATGCTGAGCCAGTGTCTGGCCTCTGTCATACAAGGCAGACGTTGCTACTAGGGTAAGTTCACAGTTGAAATTTTCACCCGGTGGAACCGTGTTCTTGGTGGGCTTCGTGGCTGACCTGCCTCTTCTTCTGCAAGACATGATTCACGTGATATTGACCTGAATTATGCAACCTTCCAAATGCCAGATGCAGATCTACTGCGAGGCGTCCTCCTTCTTCCAGGTCCATAGCTACACCTATTAAGCCCTCCTCCTATAAACCTCCTCCTGATGGACATGAATGTGGACTTGAACCACTCAGATTCATTCGGCTTATTCCGAATAGGAATAAATTATTTCAAATTTAAACACAGAGGTATGTGTATGGGTCGGTGCCAACTCAAGAACAAATTGGATAATAAATTTAAATTAAAAATTTGAAATGTAAAGATTTTTCGGGTTACAATCGTGTGCGAAACTATGAATGTTGCCGACGTTTCGTGAACATTGCAGTTCACTTCTTCAGGGCTGACCTGAAACTGAAGTTTCAGGTTATGTTGTTCTCACGTATGTATTCTCTACGATGCCTGTGATTAGCCAGAGCGCTCCATGGTGGGGACTGGTTAAACTTGGTTGGCCAATCAAGTCTTTTAAAAAAAAAAAAACCGGGAGGACGGAAAGCCAAATCAGATTGGTATTATATCCATTGTCCCTATTGATGTTATCAAGGTACTCCAAGATGTCGATTGCTTATCTATGTTTTCTTTGAAAAATATTGTACGTTTTTCAGATGATGGTTGTTTTGTCAAATAAGATGCTATGTCTTATTTCGATATGATGATCAGCTAGTGCTGATTGCGTGAAATGTTTCAGCCTGACTTTACTCTTATGTTCCTTTACACGTTGGCTCACAGCTCTCCCGGTTTTTCCAATATAGACTTTGACATAGTGAATTCTATTTTTTTTATTAAAAAATCATCTGCTTGGTTCAGAATTCGACCTATTTTTGTTTAAAAAATCAATTATGCATTACATTTGTCACTGAGAATCCATCTTCTCTAGTGAAAAATATTGCTGAACATTTGATTTGATATATTTGAAGCGTACACAAATCTTTTTTGAATTCTCTCAAGAACCTTCGGAAACTTATGCTTCTATACTATTAAATACAAATAAGATTAAAAAATAAATAGTTTCTAGAAATTTTTATTTTTTGTCACATTTGATATTTTCTTATGTAATGATTCTATTTGCTTCATAAGATTATTAACCTATTAGTCATGGGTTGCAAGATTGTACGACTTGTGTCGAAATTCAGTTTGACTACCAAAACGTGTAAAAACCTTTCAAATCTAAGAAATGATGAAATGGCTTGAGTAATTCGACTTCTCCAGATATTGAGTAATGATAAACAAATTTTTTTCGATACTGAATTTCTGTTTATTCTCGCCTTTACTTTCGAAGAGGACAAACAATTGCGTAATTTCATATGACAGAAATGAAAATTTTTCGTATCATCACATCTCAATTGTATTTGATCAAAACAGAATTTAACTTGAATGATGAATTCCTTAGGACAGAATCGCCGAGGTGGCCTAAAAATGAAAGTTTTGTTAGGAGACTGGAGTTAGTAAATAAATTGAAAATTGTGAAAGATTCGTCCTATCAAAAAAGGATGAAAATTAATTTTTCAGGATTTTTTAAAAGCTGCCATTCCTTGTGGAATTTATTTTCCGTATCTCGCGCCGTTTGTTTCGAAATTTAGATTTTCGATTTTCTGAATAGTAAGTACTTTCAATAAATGAACCCAAAATGACAAGTCCTATTAAAAAATGATTATAAGAAATTTTTTAGGACTTTTTAAAAGCTATAATTGCTCTGAAAGATTTTTTTTGTATCTTGCGTCGTTTGGTTCAAAATTGGAATTTTGAACCCTTATTCCCCTCGTTTCCCCTTTTTTTATTCTATCAAATGCGAACTGATTCAATAAAACCCAGCAAAGAGCATACAACTTTATTTGGTTGAAAAGTCAACTTTTGTATTTAATTAAATGTGAGGAAGAAGAAATTTGGACCTGGAGTGGGAAAATAGATGGAGAAATCAGTAAATCGAAAGCGCAATATAAAATTTTATTATGTTTTCCAACAAATACGGATATTTCTATTGCGTATGATAATTGATTTTTCTTTCTCGTAATCATACAAAATGTCATAAATCTCAATAAGGTAGAAGGACAAATGAGATAGCGACTTATTCATATAATGTGAAACAGTGTCAACAACGATAATTAGTTACACTCTTATCAGAATTCTTCAAAAGTGGATCCTTTTATCAAAAAACAATGTGGACCCAAATTGGTCTTGTGTGTTTCATCTTAGCGAATTGCCCTGATCCTACTGGTAAATATAATAAACCTATAATTCAAATTTCGTTATCGAATTCTAATGAATAATAGATTATACTATATCCATCCCTATTTTTAATAAGATGAACTCTTACTTCTTGCTGCGCACGTTCCGGAGTAACATTTCCAATTTATAAAATACAACGGAATTCAACCGTATGATTATTACTTACTAAGATACTCGTATTTCTATTTCGTTAAATAGTTGTCGATGTTGCCTTTGAAAGCGGGACAAGACCGAATATATTCAGCTTCTTAGAAATAATTGAATTATCAAAATAATTTTTTTTTAAGATAATGCATATCTGTCGAAATATGATCTGAGGGGCTGATAGCAAAAGCGAGCTAGAAAAAGAGTCGGGGCAAAAGTGGGTTGATTATTTCTCAGCGGAAGAACAATCAGCCCACGCGCTACGAGCAAAAATGAGTTGAAGATTCAACTCGTTTTTGCCCTTTTTTTTCTTAAATCCTGCAAAATAGAAAATATTTCCTTAAAATCTTTCACAATTATGTGTGACAATATTGTTAATCTTTCTGAATGTTTTTAAATATTCTCTTGAAATTAATTTTTCAAAATAAAAAAGCATTTTCAATTTTCCTAGAAATCTTACGGAAAGTTTTTTTTGTACTTAGTTTTGAATATTTGATTTATTATTACTGATTTTAAATGAACAGTCAGATATTTCTAAATATTAAGGAATTGTTCTGTTTCTCAATTTAAAAATTTCAAATTAATTTTAATTTGAAATTGGTTTAAGAATGAACCATTTTAGACTGAAACAATATTGGAAATTTAATAAAAGCCTTTAATTATGAATATATTATTTCGAAGTTATTGTAAAATTGAAAATATTTTATAAAATTTCAATGGATTTTTCCCGGTAGTAGACACCCTGTAATCTTAGTGGGACTGGGATCCCTCAATATTATTAAAAACATATGATCACTAAATTACATATTAGATAGGAGGTTTCACGTTTTTTTTTCATGAACCTTAAACATATCCTGGAAGATGAAAAATATTCCGAGGAAATAACTCTTATTGGGTTCGCTTCAAAAGGATAACTATCATTGTCATAGAAATTGAATATAGCCTACATTTTTGATTCAACTAGGCTAAAAACCGTGGTACAATATATTCAACAATTAATTGTGATTTTTCTAAAATATAGCAAGCAGATATAATAAAATTCTTAATAAAGCTCGAAAAACTGTCGAAGATAGGACGTGGAAAACACTGCCAAGACTACAGTATGAAACAGGATTTTCTTATTAGACAAAGTGGAGCAAACCCTCCACACGCATTAAAAAAGACAAAACCTCTTTTCCTTTGTCACGTTTCCTTTGCGTGGAAAGAATATCTGCTATCTGCTATTATCTTTAACTCGCCTTTGCTCGTAGCGCGTGACCTAATTCGTTTTTCCGCTGAGAGAAAATAAGCTCACTTTTGCTCTGACTTTTTACTTACTCCGCTTTTGCTATCAGCCCCTCATCTACAATAATGCAGACCTAAAAATAATGAAAAAATAGATCAACTCCTCGTCTTATTACATTTTCACCGAGCAGTTAATGTTAGCCCGGACACAGTCTAACCTACCAATGCTGAAGAAATCTAATCTTCTCTTTCCTGTTGCAGAGTTGAGTTCAATAAAGCGCGGATTTTCACCTGATGGCGACCGTGTTCCTTTTTTGACACGTAGCGGACCTTCTCCTTCTTCTTCTGAAAGAAATATTCGACCTAAGATTGATCTGAATTATCCTCCTGTCGAGTCCCCTCCTCGTGGCAGGTCCAGGTCTCCTGCCGGGCGTCCTTCTGCTTTCAGATCCATAGCTTCGCCTATAAGGCTTCCTTCTCCTAACGGACATGGATATGGACTTGAGCAACTTGAATTTATTCGGCTTATTCCCAATAGGAATCCGCACACGACGTTTAAACTTCGAAGATACACTTTTCCTGACGATGAATCACTTAAACTGCAAACAGGGAAACATGCGTATAAGCCTTTGCCAACCCAGGAACAAATTGTATTATCAACATACGATGGTGAGGTTTTTGCAATATTGGAGTCTATAGATATGTTTGTTGGAATATATAAATATATTGATTCCGGTTGGAGACGTGTAAAAATAAACATGGAAAGCAGCAAAGTTACCCGGCTGAGCCGAGAAGAAATAATTTCATCTCTAGTAGGTATGCAACGATCAATCATGGGGAGTTTTAGAGTATATAATGTAAAAGACATTCCTCTACGTCATTAATTTAACAAAAATGGGAGACTAGAGTACAATGATTGTGATATAATACGAGTATTTTACGTAACTGATCATTACATTAAAAAGTCAGCATGTTATGTTCCTTAAGGCTTCAATCTTTCAACAATTCCCTAGCAAGTCTTTTTCTGAAGCAGATAAAAAAATCTACCCACTTTCGCCACAGTACGTGTACGTGACGCTTGTCAGATACGTGCTACTGTATTTTATTCAATTTCTTATTTTTAAAGTTAATAAAGTGAGGTGATACACATTATATATCTAAATAATGATTTTGCTCTGTTTTGAATCACCAACCTATAAAAACGTTCTGTTGGTGGAGGTGATGTAGCAAATTGATAAGTGTCGCAATATTACCTTACTTCTCTTTGATTCAATGAAGATGAAAATCTCACACAATCGCGTTCATTTATTGAACATCTGTCGCTATTTCATTTTTATAAACTTCTGTTAATAAATATATACCGCGCTAAAGAAATAAATGTCTTTTCACGAAACAATTAGTAGCATCCCGGAATCCAAACAATAAAATATTTCAACCCATCAAATTAGGAACTTTCTACTGATATTTATCAGCTTAATTTTCTCGAATTAAATCAGTAAAATTCAACGACCAAAAAACAAATGCTTAAGGCCGGACGACCGAAAATGAACCGGCACATAAAAGAAAACCTGACTTCGTGTCAGTACGCCATGGGGCAAATTCAATCATTTTAACCTTTCATACGTCACAAAATAATTTGGCCATCTTACCTCTTATAAACCAAGGCGCAAATGTCTTAATGTTTCCAAATCTCACATTAGAAACATTCAATATATCAAATATCCAATAATTTTATAATAGTAGCGGCATAGGCCGTACAAATACACTTTTTGACATGCAGTCCAGTTCGACCGTCTGACTAAGAGTAATAAACAGTCTTGATGCTCTCAACCAGCAAACTCAGAACACGCAAGAAAAGGTTGCGCAGACGGTCCACTTAGCGCTTCTAGGTCGCGTTGACCATACCGATTCGCGCCTTTAGGGAGTTTTACCCTCAGTATTCGCGCGCTCGCTGATACGGAACGGGAATTTCCGTCCGCGCTTTTCTGCGTCTATCGGCTACTAGAGTATGCTGGCTGCGTTAACCAATGAGGTTCATGATGCAAAACTAATCGTAGGTGGCAGCATCGAGCCGAGTACTAGAGTCTCTGTCGCTGAGAGATGAAAAAAATATGGTGCTAGGTGTACGGTTGCTTATAATTAAATATATGAGGGTAAATAATTCTTAAATATATGTTTAGTGCTCATATACGAAGGTTATTTTACTTTTAGTGGAAATTATACACACAATGGGATATATGGTGAACTATAGTAAACCTAACCTCACTTTGCAAGTGACAGTCAGAAAAGGATTGATCAACCTTTTACGAATGCTATATGATAAATATTGATGAAAAAGTTTAAAAAATATATTTTGTTATGTTTACAAAGTACAAATTGCACTTTATACTTATTAAAAAAATTTATTTTCTTAAAATTCGTATCTCATTGACAGAGGGTCTAGTACTCGACTCGGTGCTGCCACCTAAGATTATTTTTGCATAATGAACCTCATGGATTGCGCTTAAACCGCCATGTTGAGAGTTTGCAGTCGCTGGAATTTTGACGGCGGGAATCACATCCGCGCTTCTTCCACGCTGTACAATAAAAAACTATTGCGCCCACGACTACCTAGTGACATGTTGGCACAGCCAGCTCATTTTTCGTCGTCCTTCACAATAACGCCTCCATAATTTCAGATGCATTTGAGAAATAAATTTTCCTCGAGAACTTCCTCCATACGTCTCGTCGATTTTCCATATAACATAAATAAAAAACCAAAAGAATAAATAATAAAAAGAATGCTCGACTTGTACCAAGAGAATTTTACCTTTCAGACTATTGAGAGCCCAGTATGTGGGTTATAACTTTCTACGGGAGGGTTTGAATTTTAAAAATTCATTGGATACGGATTCTGCGTATGTGTAGCACTCGCTAAATAACCTGTCTTAATCGGCGGAACTGCTGATGAAAAATTCGGGTCAACCTGTGGGTATCCATAGCCATAGGCTGACCGACCTACATTATCCCCTATCTGAGGGTTAATTGAGTCTTGTGTCCCTCCTCCATTTTTTAAACTCCCTGAATAGCCATAATCTGGAGCCCTACCTGTGTTACCAAATGTCGTAGAAGAGAGGGGGCGTCCCATCCCAAACGGAGTCGCACCAATCCCTGCTATCCCTATCAGATCGACATTTGTCTGAGCTAAGTGATTATTTGTAGAATTAAATCTGTTTGACATACTCCTTGAGGGTATATACGTATTAGCCCCTGAAAAATCAACAGAGCGCTGAACTTCCGATCTATGCATTGTAACAGTAGGCCGCGCTTCGGCTTGGAAGTTAAAATGAGGAGTTGATTCCGTATCAACCGCATTTGTTGTATTGAAGGGTGGTGTATTCGGCCACTCATATGTGTGAGGAGTGTTTATTGAATTTGCCTGTGGAATTTGATTAAGTGGCGGCCTAGTGCCCTAATCCTGCTTATAGTTGCTGTACTTGTGTTAGTAGTACTCGTCACGGTCGAAGTGAACGTAGATATTGGGTCTCTATCCTACCAGTTTCCGAAGCTGCATGCCTAGACTCTAATATGGGAGACTGCTGGTGGGTTAAGCCCGGTAAGGATATGCTCTGCCTGACTGACAAAGGTTCAATACCGCTCGTATTGCTGAACGTATCATCATTTTCTATCGATGAGTCCAGGGGAATTCTACGCTGCCGTGTCTGAAAGGTGACCTGATTTGATGTGTCTTCATCGTCCGCTGTCCACCTGGCTTCCCCTACGAACCTTCGTAAGTACCGGATAGCCCTATCCATTACTATATCCCGTGTGCCTGTATTATTGACAAAGTGAGTGTTCAAGATTCCTCGGATTTTATCCGTGCTAAGACTTGTTAGCCAACTAAAATCTTCTTCCCCAGCCATGATTGCTGATCAAGAAAATAAACGCAAAACGAAATCGATAAAATAATTCGGAGAGAAATTCAATTTGAAAATAATTCAATTTAGTTCAATTTAGTTTCAATCCGAAGAAAGAGAAAAAAAACTAATTTTTAATGTTAAACAGAAATTCAGTTCATTTATTTAATTAGCTGATCCTCTTTGAAGCCAGCTTAACCAATTTAAAATTTGAAAGAAAAATAGATTTGGCTATTTCTTCAGGTAACTTTTACTTCGGTTTCAAACAAAAAATATATGAAATCGACAAGAATCACAGAACTGACATCCCAACAAAAATTTCTTTGAAAATTTTCTATTGAAAAGAGAGGACGAAACTCATTTCACTCATCGTACAACTTCGAGCAAAAGTTTCATCTATTTTTACCTCAACCTCATACACGCACCTAAACCTGTCAAACTCTTACGCACACGAGATAAGAGAGAGAGAGAAAAAAAAAGACACTAGCCGACCTATCACCGCGACAAAATGAAAGATTAAAAATAATAATATATATTTTTTTTTAATCTTCAGGACAAATTTAAATATTCACTCTTATATGCACATTTTTTCAGACATTTTATCTTTTTAGTTCAAAATTCTCCTGTTTGCTTCACAATTTAACTGTGTCATGGAGCATTCATTTTATTTGGTTAAAACATATTGATTCGAAAATCTTTTTTGGTTGAAAATTGAACTATATTGTTAAACATTCGTATTTTTTTGTTTAATTTAACAGGTTTTCTGTGAAAAATTAAAATATACATCGATTGAAATTAATTCGTAGTGATAAGTGAAAATTGTGTTTGTCTTCTCTAGAATCTGCTGTTATCTATGTTTCAAACATCTTGTTGTGTGCTCTCTTACTTCGCAAAATCTTATTTGCTATCTCGTTAAATTTAATAATGAAGAAGTAAAACAAATCAAACAAAGTAATTGCGCATTCCAAACTATCATTGCAAATCCAAGTTATAGAAATATTAAGTGTGACAAATAGGGAAGACCATCCTACATTAAATAATGAACCTACAGTGGATAATCGTTAATGAAGAGCACAAATATGCTTTGAATAATTATTTCTAATCCAGATTCAATGTATGGAATTCCTGAAAATAAAAACAAGAATCCAAAGACCAAACTTGGACAACCACCATAAAATGCTCCTATTGTGATTTGAAAAAAAGCTTTTTCTCACAAAGAAAAAAAGTTCCTAGGTCAAAAATAAAAGAGAGGAAAGAAGAACGAGAGGGCAAGCAACAAATTTGGTCGTTAAATTCTTGTTTTTGTTTTCAGAAATTCTATACAATAACTGGAGTATTGGACGTTAAATGAGATTTTGAATTTGATTTTGATCTCATTTGAAATTCTCCAATTTTAATTTAGATTTATTAACACATATTGTGTTGTAACCGTCAATTAAATCAAATTAATTATTTTACATACATTATTATTTTAAATTATCGATCATCTACTGTAGGATCTTTATTGTAAGATGATCTCTCCTTTATTAGAAATAAGTTCCAATATCATGTAAAACGAAAAAAATGTAGTTTGAACAGAACACCTCGATTCAAGCATTTTCATATCTTTCAATAAGCAGGATACCGTATTTAAATTACCTAACAGCTCAACCTAGCCAACAACCGTTTTGAAAAAAGTCGGGGTATTTTATTGTTCAGGAGAAAGTCAGGGATTTAGAAAGAAATCCTGGGAAAGACGGGGAATTTCTATAACTTCAATTGAAAAAATAAAAAAGTGATAGCGCTTGTAGTCTTCCAGCATCCCTGCATTGTTTCAAGTTCCACCCGTGGCCACCAAACAACGACCACATGTAGGAGCCTCGGTTAAAGGACAGCAGAGCAGAACGATACAAGTATTTTAGGCCATAGACCCCATGCCAACCCAAAGGCTCTCCTGCACAACCAAAAAGTCATGAAAAACCTCCTGCATTGGTTCTCCAGGTGCTTTGCCCAGTTCAGTCCCAGATATTCAACCAAATCTGAAAACGTCAGCTTCCCACCACAGAATGCAGGAGCATCAACTTTCATCACTTTCTAATTTCTCGTCAAAATTACCAGTCTGGTGTTTCCCGGATTTATCGAGAGCTCGTAATACCTATCAAGGTTTCCAGATGAGCCCCCTCACTAGGATTACAATGTGATCCGTATAGCCCGGAGTATAATACCCCTCTTTATTTAGCCTTCGAAGGAGGCCGTCGACTACAATGCACCATAGGAGGGGCGACAGGACACCCTGTAGGCTACCACTTGACTCAATTCCCCTCACTAGGCCTTCGCCTAAACTGATGGGGCAAGCCGGGATGTTCAAAGACTTGTTAACACTGATGCCATTCAGCTCTTGACACGACGATCAAATCGCAGCTTGGGAGCATGAGAACTCGCGCCCTCGATTTTCCAGGAGGCTTTGCCGTTACCTCCTGGAAGGATCGCTCCTTAGTTCTATCCCGCCGACTGGAGCCCGTCAGTCTCCCAGAGTATCCACACCTCACGATGCAGCCCCTCCGATTCACCTTTTCCATATCTATAGTCTAAAGAGACCTGTAAGCCCTCCCATCAGATACAAAGTCCTTTGATCTTTCGATTTAGCGACCCCAAGAACTTGAGTATCCTTAATTATATCAAGGTCCGAACGTTTTTAATAATTCACGTCTGCAATATTGGATCCGCCATTTTGACTATTATTGTAATTAATAATTTTATAGACAACTGTCTGTCAGAAAGACCATTGCTTCCAGAAGCTTCCGCAATTTTTGTAAAAATTAGTTAGTATGCATACCGTGTGTTTAGCAGTACATTTTCTAACCATTTGTTTACCAGAGCATCGTCTCTTATCAAATGATAGCATATGACAATAGCGACAGTGGATCGTTATCAAGTTTTATACAAAAGAGGTTAAAATTTAGTAACACTACCCAATATAGGAAAGACTTTCCTCAAGATCGTAGATGCCAAATACAATATAGACGAAATGGACGTTTCGGAGGATTTGTATATTTTGACATTGAAAGCAACTTACAAGAATGTGTCAATGTAGATTTACATAAAGATAAAGTTATCGGCTTGCAATTTAATGTTGATCCCGTGCTACTGACTACATTTGGTACCCAGCAATATATACCAATTTTATATAAAGTCCATCACGATCAGGACATTTATGAGGTATTCCCCGTAGCTATATACAATGGAAAAGCGATAGTTAAAAATCCCGCCATATTGCTGGCAAAGTTCGTGGAAGTAATAAATAAGTTACAATAAGATGGAATGATTTTTGAAAACCAAAACTTCAGTGTGCGACAGAAATGTTTTATCTGCGATACGCCTACCAGATCATTCTTGAAAAATACTTTGGGCCATGGAGGTAAATTTTGTTGTGAAAGATGTGAAGTAGTGGGTCACAGAGCAACAAGAGAATAGTTTATCCATCTACGGACTCAAACTTAAGGACTAATGAATCGTTTACAAATGATGCATTGGAATAATAAAAAAGTTATTAGAATATTGGCTTGCTGGTAATTTGAACTTTAGATTAGGTCTAAGAAGTAGGCAAGAATTAGCCAAGAGAATAGAATCATGTACAAGGAAACGCCTTGTGAATTTCAACGAAAGACAGAATTTGGGTTCTTTTTGCTATATGCTGCACCAATAATTTTGATATATATATATTAGACGACGATCAGTATAATAACTTTTTATCGCATTTTTTACCTTGTAGAATTTTCTGCTCCAAAATTCTTTGCAACCAATATGCCATGCATGCAAAGCAATATATAAGAAGCTATTTCGTTGCTATGAAAGATTTTCATGGTCCGGAATCGCAAGTAACAAACGCTCATAATTTAATTCACTTGGCTGACGATGTCGTGAATATGGGTTGCTGTTCAAGTCGTGTAGTAGCATTTCCTTTTGAGAGCTACTTGGGGCAAATGGAAAAGTGGCTTCGTACCCCAAATCGACCATTATCACAATTATGTAGAAGATTCCATGAGCAGAAATGTCTAAAAAACCAAAAACCATCTTTACCACCCGTTTTACAAATTTTAGAAGGAAACAAATATAACCTAGAAAAAATAAAGTTTATAGAAGTTACCATTAGTAACTCGTCCCCTGACAACATGATCTTGGTGGAAGACAATACAGTCGTAATGGTGAAGGAAATGTTTGGCAATTCGACAAACTTGCAATTTGAAGGTCAAATATGGGAAAAATATGAACCCACTTTTCATACTCCCCACTAATTCAAGTCATTTAAGGATCTGGGAATTGCAGGAAAAAGTGAGAAACCACAAGCAAGGAAGAAGAAGTGATTCAGCGCCAAGGGCAAGTTCTGCTTACTACGCGAGTTCTACGGATTTTACAGTGATTCATTCAGTTCATGAATGGTCTTGTGAACTTGGAAGGATAGATACATTGATATACTATGTAAAACATGTCTCATTGAATCTAAGAAGCCACAAGCAAAGAAGAAGAAGTGATTCAGCATCAAAGGGAAGTTCTGTTTATTACGCGAGTTTTACGGATTTTACAGTGATTCATTGAGTTCATAAATGGTTCTGTGAACTTGAAAGGATTGATACATTGATATATCATGTAGAACATGTCTTATTGAATCTTAGAAGCCACCAGCAAAGAAGAAGTGATTCAGCGTGAAAGGGAATTTCTGCTCATTACGCGAGTTCTACGGATTTTACAGTGATTCATTGAGTTCAGAAATGGTTTTGTGAACTTGGAAGGATTGATAAATTAATATACACTAGAGTCACTCTATAGCAGCTGCCTCGGGGGTACCCTCAATCAATAAACATGCTATAGAGGGATTCTCCGAACCGTTCTTCTTCTCCTTCTTGCTCGTGGCTTCTTATAGCGCCGAACCGTAAATATCGTAACTCCGCTGACTTTACAAACGCCTCCCTCTCGTCCCCTTGGACCGGTGGGGGAGGCAGTCAAATTCGTCCTGCACGCATACCTCTCCCTCTCTCTCTTCCTCTCGACAACTCGCGGACGAGAATCCTTCTACGCATACCTCTGCTTAAAACCTCTGCGAACAATCTCCCACTCGTGGTCATGAACTTTCATCATCTCCCGAGAGAGGTGGGAGAGGCAGTCGAATTCGTCGTGCACGCATATCTCTCCCTCTCTCTCTCGACCACTCGCGGTCAAGAATTCTCTTGACCACTCGCGGTCAAGAATTCTCTTACGCAAGCACACACACATCCCTGCCTCCTTTTCCTTTTATTCACTGACTGTGGCGCATTTGGCAGACGGGACTCGACTTTATTTTCAATGCTCCAGTAACTGTCGAGTCGATTGTACAATCATTACAGGGAGGATCGCAGCTTGCTGACCACGCAAAGGGCGCTGAGTGACGTGTTCGACGATGCTGCGCAACAGTTCTGGATAAGCCCGTAGCCCACTGGACACCTGGGGCACTGGACGTTCGTCTCGAGCTATCGGAGAATTATTGGGCGGCATACCAGGCGAACCACATGGGACTCATCCATCAGCCTCCAGATTCAGACTATGATATTAACAATTCCTACGCCGACATCCAGAATGCGTATAACAACGCACACACTTGAATCTACGATCAGCAACGCAGGTTCAAACCTGCATTGGCCCACATCCCAGCAGTTACTCAGGCAACCAACAACGTAGTAGTATCATTTTCGCAATCTGATACATCTGAACGAACATCTCAGCGACGTCGAGCGCATGTTTTACTTGAAGGCTCGAGTGCAGGGCGACGCAAGGAACGCAATAGACACCATGCAGGTAACAGGGGATAACTATGCCACGGCATGGACATTACTGGAGTCGCGTTACGATCACCCGCGCTTGTTGGTCCAAGATCACTTCACGGCCCTGCGCAACATACCACCAATGAGACACGAGACGGCGGCTGGACTCCAACGATTGATCGACACGCTGGATCGTCACCGCGATCAACTTCGGGCACTCGATCATCCTGTTGACATGTGGGATGATTGGTCGTGTCGATCGCTACAACGTGCATGGATCCAGCCACTCGACGAGCTTGGGAGGGCGAGCTCGAGCGCGCTGATGTATACCGTGACCTGGGTGTCGACCCTTCATCAACCTACGCCGTCCTTTCTCAGTTTCTACAACGACGCCAGCGCACTCTCATCTCTTCAGAATCTTTACGGCCCCCGAGCACATCAGTGAATCGAGCTTACATGCCGACTTCCTAGGAGCAACGTCAACAACGCAGCTACAGGGCTTTAGCTCTTCGAGCGGTTCGAGTTCCATGCGAACATTGTCGCGTTCCTCATTACATCAGTCGCTGCAGCAGCTTCATCCGGTCAACGTTGATGGGGCACACCCAAATCGTCACGAAGATGGGTTTCTATTTCAAATGCTTGAAACCAGGCCACTCCAGAAACCCATCACCCGGGACTTGCATGATCTGCCAGGGCCGTCATCACACCATGCTCCAGCCAACGGATCGCAAGCGAGGAGCGCCACCATCAAATGAACCTTCTCCGTCTAAATTTTCTCGGACTGGCACGGCGCTTCCTGAGACATCTAGAGCTACCCAGGACGCGTCTCATTGTTGGCGGCTCAATTGCTACGATCGTTGGCCTCTGAATTGGAGGTACCCATCGCAAATTGCGTTGCCTGGACTGATTCTCAAATAGTCTTACACTGGTTGCGGGTGAGCAAGCCCACTGGAAACGCTTTGATAGACAGCTACGTCGAACACGTTCAGGAGCTGTTGCCACCGTCAATCTGGCGTTATGTTTCCACGGAATCCAGCCCGGCAGATTTAGCAACGCGTGGCATCGAACCTGCACAACTATTATCGTGCAAGTTGTGGTGGACTGGTCCTGATTGGCTTGCCTACTCCGATGATCTTTGGCCTTCCATCAACAGTCCACCCTGGCAAGGACGGTCTGGTACGAGTTGCCACCATCCGAACCTCCACTGGCGAATATGTGCGGCCAATCACAAAGTTAACATCTTTGCCTTTGCATGCTTCATCGGAGCAACCACTGGAAGATGCTTCAGTTGAATCAGAGCACGTTTCCGTGGAGGGCGCCACCAGAGGGCCGTCAAGTTCCCTCCCATCGGCTGCCGGGCTTCACCCCAGGTCAGTCTCTCGTCGTGCTTCACTCGGATCGGACGTACGCTCAAAGGGTGCTGGTGCAGTGTAGTGCAGTGGAGAGTAATTAAACCAATAAAGACAATTCGAGGGAAGTTCTGCCATTACGCGAGTTCTACGGAGTTTACAGTGATTCATTGAGTTCATAAATGGTTTTGTGAACTTGGAAGGATTGATAAATTAATATACACTAGAGTCTATATCAGCTGTCTCGGGTGTACCCTCTATCAATAAACATGCTATAGAGGGACTCTCCGAACCGTTCTTCTTCTCCTTCTTGCTTGTGGCTTCTTATAGCGCCGAACCGTAAACATCGCCACACCGCTGACTTTACAAACGCCTCCCTCTCGTCCCCTTGGACCGCCTTGTCTGTTATGAAGGGAACTGCTATAGAGGGATTCTAGTGTATTAGGTGAAACATGTCTCATTGAATCTGAGAAGCCACAAGCAAAGAAGGAGAATTGATTCAGCGTCAAAGGGAAGTTCTGTTTATTACGCGAGTTCTATGGATTTTACAGTGACTCAATGAGTTGATAAATGGTTTTGTGAACTTGGAAGGATTGATTACAATGATATATAATGTAGAGCATGTCGTAGTGAATATAAGAAGCCACAAGCAAATAAGATGAAAAGATTCAGGGTCAGCGGGAAGCACGAAATGGTACTGCAAATATTAGTATAAATCATTATGGATTGAAAACGTGAAATGTTGAAGTGAAATTGAATAATTTCAACCCGGACCAATTGAAAATTAAATAATTTTGACTTTCTACTGCCTATAATTCCAAACTTTAGTCAGAGTAGTCAAACTCAATTTAGAAAATTTTCAATTTCATACATTTTCAAATTCAAGTACCTTTCATTGGAAATTATTCAGTTTTGATATTCTACTATTTTGATAATTTTGTATTGTAAATCAAACAATTTGTAAAATATTTGTCAATGTGCGGTTTTATGGTGCTCCAAATATTAGTATAAATCATTCTCGATTGAAAACGTGAAATGTTGAAGTGAAATTGAATAATTTCAATCCACACCAACTGGAAATTAAATAATTTTGACTTTCTGCTACATATAACTCCAAACTTTCGTCACAGTATTCGAGCTTGGTTCAAAAAATTGTCAATTTTGAACATTTTCAATTTCAAATACCTTTAATTGGAAATTATTCAGTTTTGATCTACTACTATTTTGGTCATTTTGTATTTGAAACAAAAAAATTTTTAACATGTTTTTCAATGTATGATTATTAGGGTGCTGCAAATATTTTTATTTGAATTTCCATTCTCTCCATTTTTGTAAATTTGATAATCAAAAAAGGGTGAGGGCCAGAAAATTTGAAAAAAAAATTTGGCGATTTATTTATTGCTTATGAGAAAAATTAATAGAGAACAGTTTAAAGACAAAAAGACTGAATGTTACTGAAAACACGAAACAGATAATGCGTTCCGTACGTCCTACGGATGTAGAACCAGATGAAAACTACAACCCTGAAACTAGTAAAACCGACTCATCAGATTCCGATGTATCTAACAAAAACAAAAATGAAAACAAAGTTGAAAAAAGTAAACGAAAAGAAGATGTGCATAACAAGCGAAAGCAAGCAGATACAACGATACCTTGACCAGCGTCAAAACAAAAATAAAAATGATGAGCTAGGCTTCAATAATATACCGACCACTTCCAAAATCGGAAACAGTGAATTTTCAAATGAAATAAGAAGTCTCCTTAATATAGCACGGAAGATTAACATTGAACAACAAAAGCCTAGTACGTCAAAAAATGACGAAAACAGAGATTCAGTTTCTCGCGAGAGACACAAAACCAGGATGATATCCGATCTGAGTGGATTAAAGGAGAAATGGCTGGAGAATAGGGTTGAGGCGGGGATGTTAGAATTGCCGGATGAGGTGTCAGCGATCTTGTCACTCGGTGGTAGATTTGCCTACAATTGGCCTGCAAACACATCCCTGTGGATGAAATACTCTTTGGAGTTTAAAGTAAAATCGTGTAGGTCGAAAATGCAAATGTGCAGAATCCTGAGGTGGTTGTTTTGCAGGCCGATAACGGCAACAAAGCCGTCACCTTACTCCGATTAGAGAATGATGGTAAGATGATGGGCCTGCTGGGTGACAATAATACATATAAGAAATTGGATCCGACCCAACAATGAAAATTCAACACGAACTTATCAAGACAATTAATAATTGGCATCAACAAAAATTAATCAGCACACGAAAGCTTGACCGTTTGATCTGTAAAAATGGCATAGCACCACGGATTTATGGATTGCCAAAAATCCACAAACCTAATGCCCCTTGAGACCAGTCACTCCCTTTTGTGGATCACCTCTCACGAGTTTTATAAAGTGTCTTGCCACTGTAATCCAAAAAGCCACGGGCAAGACATCAATATACGTTAAGAATTCGTGGGATTTGGTTGAGAAATTAAGCAAGTTATCAAAGCCAGACGATTACACTATTGTATCGCTGGATGTTAAATCGATGTTTACCAATATTTCCAGCAGGAAGGCTGTGGCTGATACCATGAGAAGATGGGGTCAGATTGTGGAGATTCTACGTCTTATGGACATTGGGATCACACGGTCGAGCTTCGAACGTGCTGTACTGCTTTGCCTTAAAAATTCATACTGCCAATTTAAAGGCTCATATTTCAGACAAGTACAGGGAACACCTATGGGCTCACCGATATCTTTTGCGATTGCTAATGTGGTTATAAAAGATTTTGAGAACTAGAAGGAGTAAAATAACGAGATCGAACATTTCTGCGGTCTGACTGGTGTATTCCTGTCACATGCCTATACCAATGGTTCGGGCAGTCCAAATACATCAGCATCTTTGGCGACAAGAACAGCAAGTCTCCCTGCTGAAAACCAGGTGGTCAATGTGATCAACAAGCGGGAAAGAGCCGAAGTAACGCCAAGAGAATGGAAAACTTTCGTAAGCAGAAAAATGAAGAATGCTAAAAGGAATTCGAAAGATGTGATGCCGGAAAAAAGAGAAAGATACACTTGAAAGAAGATGGCCTTAAACCAGGAAAGGAGAACAAAAAGCAGTGACGCGCACGAAGCAAAATTGAACATTTTGGGCTGTAAACTTAATTCTGAAATATGAAATACAGGATCACATTTCATCTGACAGTTTTACCGGATCGTCGCATTTGAGCCCATGGACTGCAATCGCCTATCCCACGGTCTTAAGACATGGTTATAGCTAAAATGTTCCCGCGATAGCGAAATTTTACAGACATCTTAAAAGAAACCAGTAAAGATGTCACTGAGCGATTGGAAACAAAGTTCCATGCGTGTGGAATGTTTTTTAACCTAAGAATTTAATGACAGTTTGAAACTGTTTCTCAATTAATACTTCCCTTATGGATATTTAGTTGTACAATGTTGTTTTTTTTTTTTTTTTTTTTTTGTAGAGGAGGTGCGAATGGATTTACGCACTGAGTGTGGGACTCGACCTAAAAAACGGTAATACCCACTAAACACACCTCCTCTTTTTCTTTAGTAATTCTTAATTAATACTTCCATTATGGATATTTATATTTCTGTGAAAAGAAAACAGAGGTTTATTAACTTGTTATGTTAAAAAATATATAAGAAATAGTGAAAGCGTAATATAAAGTCTACTTTATTTCGTAAAATACGGTTGCAGCCTATCAATGATTAGCGGTAGTGAATCGACAAGTAAAAAAATGCGAATATATTGTTTGAAGTATGTTATACTTGAATATAAACCTTATTGTTGAGAAATTTAGCCTAATGATATATCGACAAAAACAAATTTATGAATTTCTAATGTTAAAAATGTATTAAAAATAGAATAACCATATTTAATTATTCCATTTTCAAGCTTCCGGTGCCCCACGCCAAAGGGCTGAAACCGAAATTTATAAGGTTCACGTAAAAATCCTTTGTAACGAGTGTTCTCCCAAATCACAATGCATAAGCGTCTGAAAATTGGCACAAATTATACTTATGGCTTGAGGAAGGTTCATTTGTGAAAATTTGTATAGCTTTGTTCCAGCTTTTCGATATTCACACAAATTCAAATTCCGAAAAAATTATGTGATTGGGAAGGGTTGCTTGCGATGCATATAGGTAATTTAAATTATATTTTTTGAACAAATAAGTGGTCATCCATAGTTGATTTTTTAACCAAAAAGTTGAATTTCCCACCAAAGAGGTTAATTTCCTACTAAACAAGACGAATCCTCCCGCGTAGAACATTTTTAGGGAACTATTCTTGTAAAGAACTAGTCTTGTAAAAATCTACGTCAGATGGTTAACGTTAAAAATTATCTAAAAGATTGTCTAGATCAGAGCTCACAATTTTCAATAGGAGTTGACTGCCACGACAAGTAATGCAAGTAATGACTGCCACTAATTTTTTCATTCATTTTTTTTTATTTCCAGGGATTTTGCGAAGGGTTACAGTCATGGTAAAATAAACTGCAAAAATCAAACCTCTTTCTTCATTTTCTTCGTTCTCCTTTATTTTGCACAAACTTCAAATAAAGTTTGAAAAGTATTTACGCAAGTTCCTGGAAATCAATTTTTTTTATGTCAATTTTTGTAAACTGAGAGGGGGTTGTAGCTAGTTTGAAGTTAGTTGCAGGAACTTTCAAGCGATCGCGGCTCAGACGGTATCGTGATTGTCTTATGTTCGAACACTGCATCCTTAGCAGCCACGCTGACGCGCGTTCGATTCCAAAGCAGGAAGGTAGGTTGGATGTGTTTTCGAGAAAGTAAGTAGTATAGCTATTCGGGTTCTGGGACCGCTACGTAGTTCCAGCTGTCACCGACAGATGGCGACACTGGTCAGTTACCACGGTCGGTAATTGAACTGACGGTAAGTTAGATCCCTAACGCACATTCTCGACACGGCCAATAAGGATGGTCCCTGTTTCACCGACCGAACCCACGAGAAACTTTCATGTAGGTGACGCTTGAGGGATCAGGGATTCTCCCAGTTCTGGAACTTTCTTGAATTTTGATTTTGTAGGAGTTTCGATCAAAGTGGATTTATTGCCCCTTAGATTCTTACTCGTTAAACTTTCTGGACCACCTTAGTCGCTAAGCAGGGATCGAAATTTCTGGAAAGCTGGAACGAATTCGTGGTTTGCTTAACGAGGTTGGTTCCTGCAATACCTACCAGTAATCAAATTCTGGGGTTCCCGGGTTTCCCAAAAATAATCGAACCTTCTGGAAATGTTGACGTTAACTCTGACGTGATTATGCCAGGAAAGGTACATTGGTGGCTTCTAGATGGTTCGATACACTAGCTTCCAACGGTGCTAGAAAACACATGCTTACATTCTGCAAAGGTTGATTGAAGTTTTCACAAGGTGCGGTGCACGCGGGGCTCTACCTGCATCAAGTTGCTAGAACCACCGATATTGGATGCCCAATCTTTAGCTTAATTCAAGAACCAACGATCGAGGCCTGTGGATATTTCGATGCATGGATTTTCAAAAGCAATAACCCCGATCTGGAAACTTCGACCGTTCTTTCATGATTTTAGGTAAACATATAGAGGGTCGCGCAGTTGGGTTATTCAACATCAATATGTTTTTTTCAAAACAACTGATTTTTGGATTCACAATGCTTCTGATCGTTTTTGTTCAAAAATAGAATTTTTGCACAGATTGACTTGTTAATATTTTGTTTCTAATTTTCTACTTAAAAAATTCAATTTTTGTCTTCAAGTCGTGCTCGAATCCACAGATTTTCGAATTTCTCTATAAAATTTATAGGGATCATTCCTTATAGTGTTCTTGTTATGATGGTTAGCGACAAAAATTTGCAACCTTATTTATAACAATATAAAAAATTATTTTCTACCCTATTGCATAATTCTTTCCACAAAACGTTTGAGCGTTTCGTTTATAGAGGCAAGTTTGAGCAAACAAAATCTTCCTGCGGAGAAGTTGTTCAGAAAAGCACAAAGAAGTTTGGTGCAAGGGCTTTTTTTGAAAAAATCATAGGTAAAAAACTGTGAACGCTTGATTGACATCAAATATGTTGAATTTTCATTCATTTAGCGAATAGTTATTCCATATTTAACTTATAGTATATTGTAATCCGATTTTAGTAATGTAAAATTGATATTATTCCTCATCAGATAACACAGAATCATCCACTTCTTCAATTTTTGTTATCAGCGCAAAGTAATCCGTGAAAAATTTTGAACTTCAGGAGAAAGATATTTAAGTAAGCTTTGTAAGCTAGGCTTTATTTATTTCTTTTACTTACTTCCACCTTGTGCACGCCCATGATCCTGAAAATAATATATTACCCAAAACCTGAAAATCTCAATGTAAGTGTTTGGGCGCCAGGAGCGCATGCGCCAGTTGAAAGCGCAAAAACTCAACAAAACTGGGAGTGGCCATAGGTTATGCCCAGGGCTGCTTCAGCCCTCGAAAGAGTGGTGGTAGAAGGGGTGGTTCGTACTTACTAAATAAGCAACCCCGTATCCAGGTTTTTTCTTTTTCGTAAATAAATTGGTCATTTAATTACCATGTAAGTCAATTTCACATTTATTGATAGCTGATTCTGGGTACAAAAAAAAGGTTTCCCGAACAGAAAATTATTTTATAAAATGTGAGGGATAGAAATGCTGAATCGTCCGGCCGATACTCCAAGGGCTAATTCCGGAATACCCGATCCCTAACATCTAATGCACTAAATAATTACGGACCCCCGAAATTCAACAATAGTTATTTTGAGGTTATGTTTCCCCGGAAGCTACAAACGTGGTGAATATCGGAGGTAGCGGAAGCGGCAATAAATTCATGAGGCCAACATGGCGTCCAAAAATTAACACGCGATAACGCCAACAATGCGAATTTCTACAAACCCATACTTACATGAAAGCAATTTACCTGAACCAAGAGATAAGCCACTGAAACCCACGATTTCCAATAATCGTGGAAAATACATAATTTTATACAAAAATACAAATAACCAACGCCATTGGAGACTTCATCGGGTCCTCACGTTCACCGGTCTAAACTGTAATTACTAAAATCCACCAGGAAGCAAAAGGTGGTGAACCAAATCAGGTCGCCAACCGCCTACCTGAATTCAAGAGATCTTACCTCAATCGCCGATTGATAATGAAACTAAAGCTACTTTACTTTAACGCGAGTACAGTGTGTCAAATTCGAAAGCAAGGAAAAACGATAGCGGAACTACACGACTGCGTCTCGGCACGTGGCAACCGAATGAAGAAGGACTCTGCATGATGGTCGGCGGGCTCGTAGCCCTCCTTCTCAAGGCGAGTTTCCCCGGCACGGCGCTGATTGGCTGCTTGCTCGACGCTGTCCGGGGATTGGTATATTTGAACTCGCTCGCTCAGCTCAGGTGTATGGCCACTAGAGAGGAGAGACAGGGGCGGCTTAACTGTTGGCCTGTAATCAAAATAAAATCGGCGGAGTAGATCCGTTGCATTTCCGGTAAATAAGGCAATTCTCGTCCTCTCTGGATCGAGATTGTCCGCATTGGCAAACACACGGCAGAAATCTAGGAAGAACAGACCTATTTCGCATCCGTAGCATAGGAGTCTTGAGGCAGGCTGAGATCTCGATCCAGTGCTGTCGCGTCGAGAGCCCGGTTAAAGGATGTGAGGGATTCCTCCCGCAAATGGATTACTGGTGCAGATGAAGGTATAGCTCAGGATGCGCGGTTGTCCCTGGCTCTGGAGGCATCCGAGGTTTCCAGCCAGGTTCTGGGAATATTGGAGACAGCAAACGGAAAGGCGGGAACCAGATTCAAATTCGAATCTCGATTCTTAATTGGAAGTGGCGGCAGCGAGTAAATCCCAGTTCTCTGGAAGCCTCACAGAGTCCCAAAATCCCTCGATGTCCCTCGTTGAGAATATCCATGAGGCAAGATCATACATAAAAAAAAAGAAAGTACCCTATGCATTAATCCTAAATTCTTAAAATTAACCTAAATATGCCCTTGGAGCGTCGTGCCATGTGCCGAGAGACCCGACGTCGCGTCAGAATCAAAATAATAATGTAAATAATACGAACTAAAATTTTGTCGTGTCACAGCTTTTAACGTCATTCGGTTTAGCATTTCTAAGACCGAATCTTGGAGGGGCAATCTGTTTCATTTCTCTGAGTTTAATGCTTGGTTTAATAGTAAACAAAGACGAATTTTCGCCGTAATAATGTTCAAAAAGCTGAACATTGCTGTTCGGTAAATATTTAATTACACAAGCATGGCTGATTCTCATAGCTTTTGGAATTCGTACGCTTCCCTTAAAAGATTTGTTAAAATCGTGCAAAATATTGTTTGCTAATTCTACCATAGTAAACGGAGGATTACGAGAATCGTTAATCAATTCAATGTACATTGCCGCTGTTTCAATTTGCTGTAGTTTTACCTTTTTTTGCGAGTATAAACGAAAATTTCGATCACACTGGCAATAGGAGTGACCGCTAACAGGAAAATATGCCAGATTTCAATACCGAGATCTAAACATAGTGGTAATAAGAAAGCGAATACTGTGTAATTTCTATTTTGTCCGCGTGCTGCATCAGAAAAAAGTACAATCTTCGTGAAACGAGTTTTATCAAATTCTTTTTTAATTACGTATCGTAAAAAATTGCACACAGTATTCGACCCCTTTTTCGCACTACCTTCTAAGAAAGGAAACATGTAACTGTTTTTTGAGGTAAATACATGTACGCTAAATAAATATTACCAGAGTAATCGTTTATAAAACTGTTTTGAAACGGGAATTTTGGGCAATGGAAGATTTTGCGCCTAATCTAATTCATAGCAAAGTACATTTTCTTCTGAAAGCAGTTTTTTTTTAAAAGCCTGATATTCTTGAACGCTTTTTTTGTGATTTGCAATTTCATCAGATTGTACAGTTTGTAAGGAACTTCAGTAACATTCATTGCAAACATCTGTTCTCGGTAATTTAAAGGAAAAGTTTATATTATGGTTGAAGAGATTGCTGTAAGTATTTTCGTGCAAATCTAGTTCACTTCCTGTCGTGGCAGCATAAAATTTTAGAAATTCCTGATAAATTTTGTGCAAATTCATTTCCGAATTGATTATGTAGTTAAGAGATGTGGATTCTCTACTATAGTGAGACTGTTGAAGTGGCGTGGACAGACAGTGAACTTTTATCAATTCCTTAACATAATTAGTTAATTTGACGCATTGATTTTCATGCTTACCTCTCTTATCATCTAAACTTTCCTCAGCTGCAATCTTTTTCTGAACTCATTCTAACCTTCCTTTACCTACATTCAAAACTTTACACAAAAACTATTTGCATACAACAATATTTTCTTCATCAGTTGAGAAATGATATTTCCACGTAATTAGACGCGGAACTTCGGTAGCACTTTATTGCAAGTGCTCCTTGCATTTCACTAACGCGTTAAGAACAATATTTTGCTTGGTGTAGTCTCTAAGATTCCAGAATTGGTCATGAAATTTATTCTGAGCAAAAGTTGAAATCTTCAAAAAACATTTCTTCTTACAGCAGTTTTGAACTGGTACAAAATATTTTTCAGAAACAAGTTTCTTAGAAGTAGAAACGTGCTCTTCGCCCTGCGTGTAAAAATTTTGTTTTGAAAAGCCTTATTACGGAATTATTACGAAAACACGCTTTTATCACAATATCTGTACAAAAGTTCAAAATATGAAAAACGGGAACCTCATTTTTTGCAGCTTCTATCGAAAGAGAAAAAAAACTAAATATTATACGTACTCTATTTCTGCCGTGTAAGGAAAAACATTCCGACTCGGCATAATATACGCATAGAAGGTCTGTCGCGCGCTTAAACTTTAGCGTTCGCAGTTTCTTACCTATTAATTTATTTTACAAAAGCCTTTGCAGAAAACTTCTTTGTACTTTTTTTAACAACTTCTCTGGAGGAAGTACAGCGAGAGCACCTCACTGTGTCATGCGATTGTGGAAGATCAACTCATTAAACGAAAAGCAGAGGTAAGCTTCCGCTCCATGCGAGAAGAGCAGTCCCTGCACCTGATTGGCCGACAGCAGGAAACAAGAGAAGACTCGGGTGTAGCTTGAGATCCCCCGTGCCTATTCCGTAGTTTCTCGAACGCAGCTGCGTTGCTTTTGCCATTCTGAATTTACAAATGTTGTTTTTAACAACAATTTAAAGATAGCTAGTGAAATCCTATGATGAAAATTATATTATACTGGTAAAGAAAGGTTCTTGACATTGTTCGAACGCAGAAGAATGTTAATAATATAAGAGCTTGAGTACGCTTCTTGTTAGAACCCTCGATGGCTCAGACGATAGCGTGTCAGATTTCCATGCAGGAGGTCTGGGGTTCGATATCTGAGACGGGTATCAATGGAAATTTTTCTATGTACTTCTACCGGGCTTCGGTGGTTCGGAACCCACCTTAAACTTTAGGTCCCCTCAGAAAAAGCTAGTGTCGTACCAATATGAGACTCCATATCGAGGGGACTAGCCTTGAGGGTCGAAGCCAATTTTGAGAAGATTCAAAAATCAGTCAGCGTCATTCTTGCGCTTGCGGCTCCTACAGGGGGCACCACGCTCGATGGCCGTATCCCCTCTTTGCGGCCTGGTAAGGGAGGCTGCCGAATTGCAGAGTGGGTGAGAGTCACTTTGCTTGATCAACAGTGGAGGACGTCATATACTGTGCGATAGGTATGCCTGGCATCTGATAAGTATAATCTCAGAACGTTGATGACAACCAAACCCACCGAGATTCATAAAAACTTGTCGAAAGATGGCCGGATTCGTAGTACTGCCTTGAGAATAAACACGGATATGGCACAATGGGTTCATAGCTTAAGCGCCAGAGGTGGGACCTCAAGGGCCCCTCGTCTACTTTACAACTAATTGACTAACAATGCTTCTTGTTAAAATTTAATTTTTATTTTGTTTATAAACTTTAATTTATATTCACTTATGGCCACTTCGAACTCTGAATTATTGTTTAAACTTGAATAGGGTTTTCATCAATAATGAAACAGAATGCAAGGTTTCCAAAGCAGCGCGAGAACACCGAAAGTTCGGAAATCTTCGAGTCTCTTTGAAGTGCGAGTTAGCGGCTCGAAGAAAAAGTGAAAGGGTGGAGACGGAAGAATCGCTTTTCATCTCCATTAGCTTTACAAAGCGGGGGCAAGTAGGAAAATGGTTCTTGCAAATGAGTCATAAAATAGGGGAAAACAAAAGTCATACTGAATTTCCGGAGAGTATTTAAATTTAACCTTCAGAGCACAGCTTAGGAGACTCTTGGAAAACACCCAGGCCATGTTCTATGGAATTAAATGGAAAATTCTCTCAGTATTACTCAACTCTGAGCCATGGCTTAGAGCAGATATTTGATTTAAAATTACTCATGTTAAATTAACTGTCAAATCTTCCTAAATCTAATAGAATTATTCTTTTTTAAATTGAAAGATTTTGAATTGAATGAGATAATGTGGAATATCTTAGACCCTTACAGAATAGGATTAGAAATTGAATGAAAGTGTTCTATTATTAAACAAATTTACAATCGCCTATACAATCAATTATTGTTCAATTTTTAGTTTTAGAACTACAGTTAACATGAAAAAGTTTAAATCGAACTTATTTTGAATAGTACAGTATTATATGATATGCAATTCGCGATATTTCAAGTGAAGGCCGAACGAGCAAATTTTTTTTATTTGTTAACGGAGTAAAGAATTGTGGTTCACACACGATATATTCGATAACATCTTCTCATTGAAATTCTGATACTTATTGGACATTCCGCCATTTCTTCTGTGGTCATCTCTTCGACTGCGCCGCTGTCGATGTTTATTTTAGCCCGTTTGGAACGCGGAACAACAGGTATAAATATTCCACGAAAGAACGAATTTTTGTATTCATTCTTGTCCAATATTGCACAGACGTCACCATTGGAAGTTGATAATACAATTTGCTCTTCGGTTGGCATGGGCTTGAGGGAAGAATTTGGGTTTCTCATCCGAATTGGTTTATCGGGAGGAAAAACGTATCTTCGAAGTTCAAATATACGTTTCGGATTGTTGTGGGGACTAATTCGAATAAATTCAAGTTCTTCAAATTTATATCCAAGAACGCTATGAAAAGTTTGCTTGAGAGCAGGAGACCTGGACCTGACGCGCAGGGGAGGCTCGACCGCTGGTGAAGACCTGGCAGAAGACTGAGGCGAGGCAAGAAAAAGAGTCCTATCAGGAGAATGTCTTCCAGAAGAAGAAGCGGAAGGTCCATAACGACAAACACCACTAGTAGATTCGCCGTCAGGCAAACACCTGGACTCTGCACCTAATTCTGAAACATGAAATACAGGATGATATTCACTTCAAGTACCCAATCGTATGTTAGTACATTGCGAGATGTAAATCTCGATGTTTCCGATGTTTAATTTTTCCGATGTTTAATTTGTGTACTAGTACAATTAGAGCGATGAGTGGAATTAAGTGGCACTGTAGAAAGTTCCGCAGAGTAAATTACAGATTTCGAATGTTTAGTTAGATTAGTATTCGGATTTAAGTTTGTGTTCAAATCTCCAGTAAGTATCATCCTATTATAATTAGGTTCTGAAGCACTTGAATTTCCGTAAAATTAATTTCAACAGTCGTTTCAACCGTGATTATGCGTCGAGAGTTTTAAATGATATTCTCCTTCATGTTATTAATGGAGGTATATAGTTTACTCTGCAACTTTTCAAATGAAGCAGTCATATGCTTAAGTGATGCCTCTTGCACTTAAGTCGCCGATTTTATTATGGCCTCGTTGACCCCGGGTTCCAGAGTTGCTCTGGGTGACCCTGGCCTACTGACGTCATTGGTAGCAGTCTCCATTATCTCTAATGAAGAAGTTTTCTTTCTCGCCCACTGTGCACTAAAATGCCACTTTCTCCACATGATAATAGTCCAGGGGCAATTATCGTGATTGCACCACTGCAGATTCCACAAGCCACCACGATATTAGGCGTCAGTTCAAAACTCAAAAAAAGTTAACAAATTCCAGTTTCTGACAGGAACCATTCACACCACTTAGAAAATCCGAAAGGCAACTGCTTCTAGTTAATTTGAAACAGAAAATTTATACAGAATTCTTGAGTATATAAAAACTGTTTAGCAAAAATACCAAAGTACGTTAGACCATGTCTCTAGTCACGAACAGTGCCCTACTTGATCAAAAAATGCAAGAGACGTTCATCCTTGAGTCGCTCCGTTACCTTTAGGTAAACGAGAGATTTGCCGGATCTTCGTTTCGAGTCCATCTCGGACTGTAGTCACCTATCTCATGGTCGTAAGACATGGTTATAGCAGAAATGTTTCCGCGATCGCGAAATGTTAACGACATCTTAAAAAACAGTAAAGATGTCACTGAGCGATTGGAAGCAAGGTTCCATGCGTGTGAAATATTTTTTAACTTAAGAATTCAATAATAGTTACGAAATGTTTCTTAATTAATACTTCTATCATAGATTTTTATGTGTAAAATGGTTACCTTGATGACTTGCATGTTCACTACTCGTCCCAACATTTTGCAGATGTCTTTTTTTGGGCGGCAATACTGATGACATTTTTGTGAAAAGAAAAGAAAGGTTTATTAACATGTTATGTTAAAAAATGTATGAGAAATAGTGAAAGCGTAATTTAGTAAGTCTATTTTATTTCGAAAAATACAGTTACAACCTAACAATGATTAGCGGTAGTAAATCGACAAGTAAAAAAAATGCGAATTTATTGTTTGATGCATGTTATACGTGAATATCAACCTTAATGTTGAAAAATTTGGTAAAAGAGCGTTTCAAGTTGTTCTTTAACTAACAATTATTTTAATTATTTTTATTAGTAATAGAGTTACCTTGACGATTCGCATTTTCATTGATGATTCCAACATTTCCCAGAGAGTCACTTATTTTGGGAAGCATGCCTGATGATATGTCTGTGAAATGACAAAAAAGATTTATGAATTTCTAATGCTAAAAATGTATTAAAAATAGAATAACCATTTTTAATTATTCCTTTTTCAAGCTTCTGGTTCCCCAAGCCAAGGGGCTAAAAGCGAAATTTATAAGGATCATGTAAAAATCCTTTGTAAAAAGTGTTCTACCAAATGACAATGCATAAGCGTCTGAGACTTGGCACAAAAGATCGTTATGGCTTGAGGAACGCTCATTCGTGAAAATTTGCAAAGTTTTGTTCCAGCTTCTGGATATTCACACAAATTCAAATTCCCAAGAAATTTAGGTGAATGGGAAGGTCTGGATTAGGGCTCACAACTTTCTGCAGGCGTTGACTGCCACGACAAGTGTAAGACTGCCACCAAGTTTCTCTTTCATTTTTTTTCGGTTTCCAGGAATTTTGCGAAGGGTTACGGTCATGGTAAAAAAAACGGAAAAAATCAATTTTTCTCAAAATGAAACCTCAAATTAAAGTTTTGGGAAGGAGGAAAAGTTTGTAAATTTTGAATGGGAATTCATACAGGACAAAGAAAAACTACGGCCGCCGAAACCCCTTTTGTGATTTTCTTTGTTCTCCTTTATTTTGTACACACTTTAAATAGATATTGAAAAGTATTCCTCTAGGTTCCTGAAAATCAATTTCTTTTAAATCTAAATTTTTGTAAATTCAGAGCGGGTTATAGCTACTTTAAAGTTAGTTGAAGAAACTCTCCAAATAGAAAGTAATTTCAAATGGGAAATCCGAATAAATCCGAATTCTATTTGATACTAAAAAAAATTATTCGCGGAAAATTATTATAATAAGTAAAGTGAATTTGATCGTTTAAAAATAAAAAATTTTCAAATTTGGCAGTGATCATGGCTGTCACAGACAGATGGTGCCGCTGGTCAGTTACTAAAGTTGGTAATTGAACTGACGGTAAGGTAGATCACTGCCGCAGATTCTTGACTCGGTCAATAAGGATGGTCCCTGTTTTACCGACCGAACCCACGAGAAATTTTAATGTAAGTGGCGCATGTGAGATCAGGGATTGCCCCTTAAATACTTACTCCTTAAACTTCTGGATCACCAGAGTCGTCAAACAGGGATCGAAATTTCTAGAGAAAGCTGGAACGAATTCGTGGGTCCCTGCAATACTAAACAAGAATCAAATTCTGGGGATGCCCGGTTTCCAGAAAATAATCGAACCTTGTGGAAATTTTTACGTGAACTCTGACGATTTTTTATGTATCGAAGTTCCTGGAAGGCTTGAATATAAGCTCTTGATTTCGAGATCTAAGTTCCTAGAAGGGGCCATTGCTTCCGAGATTACTTGCATCGAATATCTAGAAATTTATACTGAGGTGTGTAGAGTGGGGGTGACCTCTACTAAAAGCCGGACTGGAGTGAAGCGCAGTCATTCCGTTTCTGAACCCAGTGTAAGAAACATCTAAATTGAATAGTGAATAGTGATCAAATATGAACATTAGTGAAGAGAATAGTGTCTGAAAGAGTAAATATATGAAGTCAAATGTTTTGATATTTATGTTGATACAAAAGAGGATATGGAAAACAATGCATGCCAATTCGATACATCAGGCCATCCTCTAGACAATGTTTTCGGAATGCCGCATGCCAACAAGAAATTTTTGGGTCTAATGAA
Organism: Andricus quercusramuli; assembly: GCA_932178445.1. NCBI lineage: Eukaryota > Metazoa > Arthropoda > Insecta > Hymenoptera > Cynipidae > Andricus > Andricus quercusramuli. Next base: position 43,882 of record CAKNXH010061322.1, read on the forward strand.
AGACGAATGTTCACGTCGAATTATTATTAAGGAATTTGTTGGCTAATGGAGCAAGATGTACAATATGCGCGTTAATGGTGAAGACTTTGTTAAAAAAACCAAAGGGGAAAGCTTCCGTTGTAAAGAAATCAATCACCTTCGATGACTATACTGCATGCACAAAAAACTCGATTATACAATCTAGAACACAATATGCAGTCAGATACAGACTTTACAAAGTTGAAACCATCAAACAAATAAAAATTTCATTAAGTCCTTATGATGACAAGCGACTATTGTTAAAAGATAGTACTGATACTTTTGTCTAGGGTCATTATAAAACGATGAATACCGACAATGATGACAATGATGATAGTGATGATGTCCTGAACGATAGTGATATGGAGCTTTTGGATCTTCTTGTGAAAGATTAGTATTTATCAGAATTGAACTGAATAAAAGACAATATATATGTGTATAAATTGCTTATTATTCATCAAAACCATACATCTAGCGGTATAATTCGCAGTTTTCTTAAGCGTTGCATCAGCTCCTCTTTATCCTCGACATTGACATCTATTGGTTTCATACCGACTGATCGACGTTCGGTATTGTTGTACTTGGAGATGAGAGTACGCAAAATGTATATCCACTTATAGTTTCCTCTTAAGCTAGATTGTGGCTACATCTTATTCTTGAGCGTGATATTAAATCTTTCACAGATTGACTCCTCTAGATTACTATGCGTTGAGTTGAGATTGATGCATGTCTCTGCATAAGTTCTTTAAAATGTGAATCATAAAATTCTTTGCCTTCATCGGTGTGTAAATTTTTTGCCACACGATCCTGCACAAATATAGATTGCATTGCCGAAGTGACATCTGGACATAGATGTTGTGCCTTGATACACAGTACTATCTTGTTTTATACAATACGCTGTACAAGTTCCAAATTAACTGCGTCGTATTGTTCTTTGGCCTCATTAACGTTACAAACTCTCTTGCAATCTACGTCATAATGGGCGTCAGAGGTAATGTTGAATCCAATACCAGTCAGCCCATGACTTCCTGCAGCGGTTCGGTCCGGGTGATATCTAAACACGTCGATATTCATCGTAGAACTGACGAAAGCGTTATGAGTTGCCTGCTGCCTGAGACGCTAGGAGTAGACGAGGACGATCAACTAGTTCGTTAGGGTCGTCCCAGTAGACATAGTCAGTCATATCATTTTTTCTTGCTACCATATACTGGGGTAGGGAACCTCCACCTTTGGACGATCGTCTGCGTGAGATGTTGAACAATTTTGAAATAAAGTTCTTGTACTTGTTATTGTTGCTAGTGCGAATGGATTTACTGGGACTATATCGCTTCTGGTATGGATTTGTAGCAATCAAAATTTCCTTATAATTGTTTCGATCGTCAGTGCTTATGTGGGATTCTTCTGTATTTTGTTTAAACAAAAGTGCAAGCAGACCAACGGTTTTCAGATACTGTTTACCACCAGCATTGATATATTGTCCCTCAAAACTAATGGGTTTGTTACCAATCATAAGGCTGCCATAATTGAGTTTACGCACACCATACACCATATCCAAGTATTGCTTCCTATTTTTTGCAGCATCCTCAGAAATTTGTTTGTTAAATACGCGTAATTATGAGCAGGCTCAGTCACGACATCTTCTAGAAGCATAGTTGTATCTCGCTCTCCTGCAGTAGCAGCAGCGATAAAGGAAGCATTATCGTCCTCTCCAAGTGCTAATCCTCCTCATCTTTTTTCTTCGCAAGCTCATTTTGTTTAGCTTCCTTCTTGACTGAAGGATTCGACATATCAACTAGTTTCTGCAGTGCCTCACATCTTGATGTGTTGATGTCTCAATTTATAATGATATCATTTTCACTACATAACATATATTTATGGAGAGATAAAACACTCAAAACCTTTTCTGTATCTTCCCTTATTGAGCTGACTATCCTTATCAATGACAACAAATCCATACTTGTCAGTATTCCAGCATTTTGAACATAAGTCTCTGAATTCTAAATAACTCATGTCAGTGTTCACATGATCGTCATACACTTTTCTTAAATTATTTTTATCTAGCATGAAAAGTATCAGCTGAGTTTGATATAAGTAAAACCTGTCAACATGAGCGTGTTTGCGCCATTCAGAAAAAGGCTCGAATATTGACCTGTTTGTCGCAGGTGACATCATCAAATACAAATACTGAATTTGGTTGAGTTTCACTTCGCGGTATTACTTTTTCATGCTCACTGTAGGGAAAATACTCATTCCCATCTACATCATTCAATACCCGTTCGAAGAATTTGTACTTTGTTTGTTTGAGGGATTTCGAGTAGATGTAGACACTTTCAAATTTCTATTCATTTGTTTGTACGATTAGAGCAAGAAATACATTTGTCTTGCCGTAATTTGATGGTCCACAAAACACTGCGCGAATGCTGTCTGGTAGAAGGCTACCATGTCGTTTCATCCTATCCTTTTTTGATTGGACGAGGGTATCAATATTAAATACCGGAAGTTTAATAGGTTTTGTCTTGAACTGCATCTTGATCTCAATTGCTGAGAAAGCTATAATACAACGCTCATATAGCTTCCAGGTCAGTTGCGTGCTAATCTCCCTTCGGTGAAGAATGATTGTGCACCATACAGTGCAAAAAGTATCACGCCATCATCATCGAGGTAAAGAATTGGTCAACAAAGTCATCAAAAACTTGCTGCTTGAGTTGCACTTGCCTGGCTACCAATATTGTGGTCCAGGTACTAAGATAGCCAAACAACTTACTAGAGGTGGTCCCGATGTCAATCCTCTAAGAGACACTGCGTGCAAAGAACACGACATTGAATAATCACGAAATCGTGAAATCGTTGAATCGAGAAACGCTGCAGATCGTGTACTAGGTAGTAAAGCCTAGCAGCGCGTTTATGCCAAAGACGCTGGAATTGACGATGAAACGGAAGCACTAGCAATAATCAGCATGTTGAATGTCAAAGCGAAACTCGGTGTGGGGTTGAAGAAGAAACCCAGTTCAAAGAAGAGGAAAACCTGGCGTCAAAAAGAAACCAGCTGCAAAAAATAAACTAATAGCATTCAGAAAGGTTGCGAATGCAGCTAAGAAAGCAATGAGGTATATGAAGCTGCCAAAAACCTGGGCGATAAACATAAAGTGCAAAATCCATGTGTTCTATCAATACCTACGAAAGTCGGTGGTGTTTTCTCACTGATTCCAATTTTTGCAGGACTTAGTGCACTTGGACCTCTCACTGGTGGAGCAGCAGATGTAGATAAGGCGGTAAATGATGCTAGCGCAGCCAAGCAACAAGTAGCAGAAACTTAACGTCATAACAATGCAATGGGTGTTATTGCTCGAGGAAGCTTCTGGAGAGGGGTTAGGTCTTCATATGAAACCTTACCGAAAAGAACAGGGACATCGTCTAAGACCGGTACCAAGAAACTTGCAGTGAAGATACCTACCTCACCATGCACTCACTGACGCCGATCTGTTCGAGTACAATAAAGTTCTAAAGATTCCACATTTTCGTCAAGTATTCATACGCAATCAACTACCAGTAAACAAACCCCGCCAAATTGAGTCAGCTATTGTTAGTCTTGATGATAGTCACGGCCCTGGTACCCACTGGGTATGTTACAGAAAAATCGGTGATAATGTCCTATAATTTGAAAGTTTCAGTTATCTTCGTCCACCATCGGATCTTGTAGATTGTAGCTTAATAAAGTACAATGATGACAGATATCAGGACTATGACAGTGTTGAATGTGAACACTTGTGCTTAAAATTTCTATATGGACAACTGCTTATAAAAGGTGGCCAGTGTCTTCGAATTACTATTAGTGCAAAACGATGATATGCAGACGATTTTGTAAAAATTCATAATAACAGTCAGAAAAAAATTACCTTATTCGAAACAAAAAGTTGTCAGGAAAAAATCATTTCGTGAATGAATATTTTGGTCTGTTAGTGCATTGTAATATTTTTATCCGTTAGAAATTTTATGCTGAATTTGTATAATTTTGCAATTTTGTAATGTCATTTTCAGATTATTTATATTTTTTATATAGATCGTTTTTTGAAAATTATGAGTTTCAACGTTCATCAATTTTTCACTAATGAATTCAAAATTAGATGAAGTAACTTTTTGTAAAAAGGTGGAATCCAGACTATCGGCATCAGCGAGAATGCTCTTAGCCGGTTGTTCTTCGCAAAAAGTGGAGGAAGCAATGTATTTTGATGCACTGATTACGAATGCGGCCCTTTAAAATGGGAATCTGCTGAAAAATAAGTGCTCTCAAATAGGGTGAGGGGGTCGCCGAAATCACTGTCCCCCTGAGAAGGGTTATAAAAGCCGGGAGGGAAGGGGCGCATTTCTCAGGTGTTATAGGTTGCATTGTCAGAAACATTGTCGATCTCTTACTATACGAAACGAAATATCTATCACCGAACGAGATTTCATAACAATTCCTAATCAATTCATAAAAATACATTGAATCATTAAAAAAACCTGTAAATACGTTACCTTGGTAGAGATGACGTAACCTGTTTACAAGTATCGCAATTACCGTCTTATTTTTTCAATAAAGATAAACATGATACACAATCGCATTTTTTTGACTAAACTTTTCTATTTCTTATTATTCCAATTTTAACACAAAAATGATAAATTAACATAAATAGATGCACATACGTGCAAATACACACACACACACACACATAAATATGCAAAAATGTACCACTTTTGGAAAAACGTAATCTTTTTCGGTTAAAAATGCCACTGTCTGGTTCATCATTATTTTATTTTGGTTAAGGATTCAAGTATTTTCTCGAAAACTCTTCTTTTTTGGTTAAATAAAACTGTTTTTGATTTAGTATCAAAATTACTTTCAGTAGAAATATCAGCTATTACATTTTGGTTTTCAAATCATCTTTTTTGGTGAAACATTTGGATTCAACTGTTTTTTGTCAACCATTTGGCTTCAAATTGACTTTTTTGTTGAAAATTAATGTTTCTACAAACAGCAGATTCGTATAATAGAAATGTTATTATTTAATTTCAAAATTGACAAAAAATAGTGTTTGGTACTTAAAATTATAGATCTGATGTTATATTATTATATATTTACCAATAGAATCAAGGAAAGTGGCAAAAGCAAGGAATAGAGTATTGGTGATGATCCTCATTTTTTTCTCGTGGTAGGTAACAGCAGATGATAGTTGATGATACTGATTTCGCGAGAAAAGAAGTTTACCACACGATGTTGCCATAAATATATCTCCTGCCCCACCCGCCCCAAAAATATATCCATGCCACATATAGACGGCCGTCAGTCACTGTCTCACTCGACAACCTAAATTCAAGCTTGGGAACAAAATCATATTTATTTAACAATGAAGGTTGACATAGGTTCCCTTCTCTATTTTGTCGTGTACCTGTACGGTATAGAACAAATAACGGCATCTATTAAATTATATCAACATACGCTCACAGTTTAAACAAAGGTTCCAGAAAAACATATGTATGTTTATTGGTACAATCTCAATCTCTTGCAGACCTTCTATTATTTCATACATTTATATGATGGATTCATGAGATATCGCTTTTTCGAATTTTTTAATAATGAACAAAATTGTAATTTCTTGTTCACTGAGATCTTTAAGGGATAAAATGAAAATTAATTCTTTGGTTGCAGAAGGTGAGGTGGTTGCGGGGGAGTAAATCACTACTTAATCCCACAAACACATACTTTTAAGTTTATAGGATGTTAATGATTAAGAAACAAAGGCGAACGAGTGCAAATTTTATAACAGATTTCTTTTAATATAACAGGATAGTTTTCAATGTGAAAATTTTTTTCTTTATAGCGGCATCCGTTCTCTTCCAAATCACGAAGAAAACTAAAAAGCATTCTCAGAAGTCCTCCAGTTGAACGACTTACGAAATAACTATTTAATATTTAATCTGAGAATAATATTCTCTCTAACGAATTTTTCTACAAAACAATAATAATGCCGGTCGTCATGTACGGGTGCGAAACGTGGGCGCTGACGAAAGGAGAGGAGAATAGGTTTAGAGTTTTTGAGAATAAAGTACTTAGAAAAATCTATGGTCCAAAAAGGGATGAAGAGACCGGCGAATGGAGAAAACTGCATAATGATGAGCTGCATGCTCTCTACGGGTCAGCAAATATTAATAGAGTAATGAAAGCGCGTAAACTAAGATGGGCGGGGCATGTAGCAAGAATGGGAAATGAAAGAACAGTGGCGCAAGTTTTAAGAGGGAGACCGATTGGTAAGAGACCCTTAGGCAGACCGAGAAACAGATGGGAGAAAAATGTAAGGGATGATTTAAAAGAACTAGGACATGATTACTTAAACTGGATGGAGGATGCACAGGATAGAGATGTGTGGCGGTCTCGGGTTAGTGAGGCAATGAACTTTCGAGTTCGAACTGCTAATCTATAATAATAATAACAGTTACCACGAAGTGTGTCCTCCACCAACCGAAAATTGTCTTAATGAAATTGTTCACTGGAAAGAAGAATGGCTTTGTCAACCATAATAAATACTACACTCTTTTTGTATTTTTTTTGTGATTGGAATCGAAATTTAGGCATCTGCTAGGCCAGGTCCATTTGCGAAACCAATTGCAGTTTATTTCTTGAACGTCATTCCTGTGAAAAGTTATATCCAGGAAGTTCATCGGATTGTTTTGTTCTTTTTCTAGCGTGAACTGAATTCCAAAATCATTCGAATTGAAGACTTGTTAAACGTATTCTACTTCGTTTTCCGGGAGAACTACTAATATGTCGTCAACATAACGGACATATAACGTTACCTGGAAACCTATTTCTGATAAAATAATTCCGTACTATCCAGACATAGTCGAATTCCTTCCGCAAAATCTGCCCACGGAAATTTTTTTTTATCGCAAAATTTATTCCACCCACAATGAGCCGCCTTGATTGCCTGTTCTTTTGGCACATTTGTAAAGAAGGAAACCACGTATATACCTCCAGCTGTTTCATGGTGAGTTCATTAATATATTCGCTTGATTCCCATTTTTTATATGGATTTGTGACTTCCCTTGCAATTTTTTTGGTTGTGTCCCTATTTCTTTCAACGTAAGTGTCCCGATCATCTAATAATGCATTAACATTCGTGTCGTAATCTTCTCTTTTCATCGCGTCGGTAGTATAACCCTTGTCCGCGTTAACAAAAATAATCTGATGGTTTTCTCTTGCAAATTTTTCAGTCTGTCTGATCTCTTTCAATGGCGATATGACTTTTGACTTAACAACATAGCCAGAATTCACAAACCCGTGATAGCCTATATGCTCGGATAGGCAGTACCATTTCAGAAGTTGATTGGATCGCGCCTGTCTGGGCACTACTGCGTCATACTTTGTCGCGTTCAAAGACATTATTCAGGACTCTTGGAAAACACCCAGGCTAGGGTGTTTCTTATTTAGGGGTCTACAGAAATTTGGCGATTTTGGGGTGGAACGCCCCCTCAGTTTTTTCCTTTTGATATGGGAACGTCGTATATTAAATTTTAGTTAAATCGGACGATTGCAAACCCTGCCGCAAGCGGCCTAAAGTACTGGATTTTAGATGAAATTCGCATTTATCGTTACATTTCGGCCGTTTTAATATCTTTGGAGTGCGGAAATGATTTGAGTATCAGTAGGTTTTATTTTGAGCTCATCATTTACTTATTCCCACCCTACCTACCCTACCAAACCTCCCCCGCTCCATGCAAACGAATGGAAATACAACGACGTTTGTCGCTTGCGCTCCTCATGTGGCTCAGCCGTTGACCGTAGGCAATTTGTGACAGGAAACTTTTTTTACGTTTTTGGTTCTGTTATACACGCGTGCTTTTGTTCGGTCGCGATATGTGAATGAATGTGAGTGATATGAGTGCAACGATAACAAAGCGCAGTAGGAAGCTTGTCTACCTGATAGGTCACACAATTGAGGTCATAGCAGGATTCAAGTTACTTTCGCGGATTCAAGTACTGAGGTTTCTGATCCGCCAATTACGGGAATACAGTGGTCTGTGAGTGCTTCTGAAGTATGTAACGCTGTTGCTGATGCTTTGTGCGAAATATGGGAACGGGCTAGAATTCCGACGATGCAAAAGTGTGTCAGAACGACAACTCCATCTTGAAGATTCTATTAAGGATACGTTTGAAAACCTCTTTGACGTTGCCCGTGGCGACGCTATGAAAATCATGAAGATACATGAGATATAGATTTCCTAGTTCTACAGCGGCAGAAGGGGCGGCCTGGCTCGATCCTGAAATTCATGTTTTCAAGAGATTTCGCGAGGCGTGGAAAGACATATATTCGTCTTCGTTCAACGCAGACTTCGCTGACAGCAGGTCGTCGGATCTCTTGGAACAATCGGGAGGAACCGTAGTCACTTTTGTTTTGAGGAAGCTAAATGTAGGTGAATTTTCTAAAACTGCTCTACTTACCGCTTGATAATATAATTGAATCAGTTTAAGCACTTTATAACTTCCATTACAGGAGAGCCAACCTCGTGATGACTATCGGGAGTTTCTTGAATTAGTGTGCATTTTCTTGGAAGGTACGCCTCCACGCGGAATCAATTTCTCTCCACCTGGTCGTATTCAAGATGCGCGCTTCATGTCACAGACTCTATACGCACTGAAAATTCTTCTTTTCAAGGGTCACTTTAATCTTGCAGCTACAGAGGAGAGGCTTATTGGCGACTTCTGTCTGTTCGTTATTCTAGCATACGTGAAGGCTTGGTTCACAGCTTCTTCCACAATCCAAGCGCCCCACCATAACTTCCTCTTCTTGAAACAGCTACACGAGTACGCCAGTGTAAACAAGAATCCGGTGACGTTTCAATCGCCTACAAATGCCTATCAGTTCAACCAAAGGAAGTGTCATGGTTCATTCAGCTAAACATGAATGATTTTGTGTCCCCGAAATCAATGAAAATCTTCCAAAGATTTGATTTAAAGACTGATTTTCTTAGTGCAGACTGTGAACAATGGCTAAACTGTGAGAGCTTCGTAAAAGCGCGTGACTTTTTCAGAGATTTTCATGTGACTAACGACTGTGTTGTTGATCTAACTCAGAAATATTTAGGTCAAGTGAAAACAGAGGACAACTTTCAAAATATTCTGTTTGTGGCACAATAGTCAAGAAGAGTGATGCCTATGAATACTTCTGACAAGAAGTCCCTTGCAGCTGGAATTTTTAAACTTTTGTTACTTTGACCTATTTTATGTGATTTTATGCTATGTTATTAGGTTTTCCTGCTTGTATCGCAAGCATTAATGATAAACATTCATTTGAGATACAAATATTGTTTTTCTATATGTGTTTTTCAAGAAAAATATAGACCTTGGAACTTGATTTTGCAAATATGTGTGGTCGTGTTTTACTAATACCCTCTTCTAGTAGTTTTAGAAGTTTCAAGGCCCTTGCGGCAGGGTTTGCAGTTGACGGATAGAGCTCTAATTTTTTATACATGCTTCCTAGAATAAAAGGAAAGTAATAAGGGGACGTCTGACATATTTTTCGTACTTCGGTTTCTAAGGGACACCCTAACCCAGGCCATGTTCGATGGAATTAAATTAAAAATTCTCTCAGTGTTACTTAACTATGAGCCATGGCTTATAACAAATATTTGACTTAAAATTGCTCATTTCGAATGAACTATCAAATGTTTCTGACGTTAAGAAAATCGTTTTATTGAATTAAATGATTTAAAAGTTTTCGAAATACAGTTAACATAAAAAAGTTGAAATCGAACTTATTACAAATGGTATATTATCATATTATATGCAATTTGCGATATTTCAGGTGATTGACCGACGTGCACTTTCTTTTCATTTATTGACGAAGTGAAGAATTGTGGTTCATACACAATATAATAGATAACATCTTGTTATTGAGATTCTGTTGCTTATTGGACATTCTTCCATTTCTTTTGTGGTCATCTGTTCAACTGCACCACTGTCTATGTTTATTTTAGCCCGTTTGGAACGCGGAACAACAGGTAAAAATATTCCACGAAAGAACGAATTTTTGTATTCATTCTCGTCCAATATTGCACAGACGTCACCATTGGAAGTTGATAATACAATTTGCTCTTCGATTGGCATGGGCTTAAGGGAACAATCTTTGTTTCTCATCCGAATAGGTTTACCGAGAGGAAAAACGTATCTTCGAAGTTCGAATATACGGTTCGGATTGTTGTGGGGACTAATCCGAATAAATTAAAGTTCTTCCACTTTATATCCCAGTACGATATGAAAAGTTTCCTTGAGAGCAGGAGACCTGGACCCGGCGCGAAGGGGAGGCTCGACCGGTTGTGAAGACTTGGCAGAAAACTGAGGCGAGGCAAGAGAATGAGTCCTATCTGGAGAATGTCTGCCAGAAGAAGAAGCGGAAGATCCATAACGAGAAATACTTCAATTGGAAAAAATCTCCTTAACGTAAGATAATGTTTAATAAAGAGGCATATTATACAAATAATTGAACGCTTTATTTACTTCTTTACATTGTTTGTTGATTTATGTCATAATGTAATTTATTGATATGAATTACCGCCAATTTTTCCGCGGTGATTTCCGCGAAAACCCACACGGAAATTTCCACGGAAACCTCCGCGGAAATTTTGGCGGGAACCAATATTTTTTACCGCCTTAGACATAGAATACAAAAAATTGACAAATTTATTTCTCTCCTCTCTCAAATTTCTCTCTGCGCGTTTTTTCTTTAAATGCCCTCCAGTATCTTCCTCCTCGCCTTTGCACCTGTGGATTCAAAGTCTGGACCTCAAATTAAAATTAAATTGAAAAAGATAATAACCAATAACAATTAATATTATCGTAATATAATATTAAACTTCCAGATTGAAAATTCATTTCTTTAATTGAAAATTTAAATAAGGAAAACTACCCTACAGTGGATAGAGAAAAAATCAACAGCGTTTAACTGCATCAGTTTCCCAAGATAAAGAAAGGTTTTCGTTTTTGAAATAAAGCTTACAAGTTCTGTTCAATATTCTTGTAGAAAAAAATATCACCAAATTAATCAATTAGCTATATTAATTATTTTTATTAGACCCGTTCAAATGTACGATTTTGACACCTCTATCCATCAATAGATAATCGTTTCTACTACTGCTTTCAGGCATCGCAGAATACTCAATTCTCAATAATTATAATTTATCATTAGTATACTTACAATTAAAGTGAGTTTATTGAATAATTCATAGTTGAAACTGTCTATGTTTTACGAAAATCATGAAAGCTTAAATTTTTGACATTTTTTTAATCTCTAATATGATTAATTCTTAATGACAGAAAAGTGCAAAAGTTTTACATGCCTTAATCCTAAAAATAATATCTTTTACGAATGACTCTCCTAAACACAACTAAAATCTATGAGCTTTTTAATAACTACAAATTTATACTATTTTTTTTTATTCATTTACCAAAAAATAAAATACATTTAAGAATGTTACGAATGAAAATAAACAAACGAACAAAACCTTTAAGTTCAAGCAACTGCGTGACAGTCGCAAAGCTACTAATTTTGACAACGAAAATTTTCGATTATCTACTGTTGGATTATTTACTTTTGGAAAATGAAATGTAAAATAAAAAGTCCTCCAATACTCATAAATAATAAAGAAAAAACACTTTGTATCAATAAATATTATACATTAAACTTCAAACTTTAATTCTTATGTATAAACATGCCACATAAATGTTCCATTTTGGTAAAAAGTATGAGTAATGAAGAAGCGAAGTTTTCTTTTTTTTTCGTATTGAAAATTAATTCTTCGCTCTTACACCTTAATTAATTATAACAATTGAATGAAAGTTTCTCAAAGAGTCTGGCATCCTCGCTGAAATGTTATACAAACAAAAATAAAAAATATTTTTTGCCAGTTTTCCAATTAATTAAGATTTTCTACTATAAATCATTATCTACTATAGGGAGGTCTCTCATATTTAGATTAAAAATTCCTTTAAAATTCGACAATTAAATAGAAAATTCATTTAATTTGTAAAAGTTAATCATTTTCGGTAGAAAATTATTCCTTCTGATTGAAAATTCATCTCTTTCATTGAAAATAAATTGTTTTTTTTTTTTTTTTAATTAAAAATTAATTTTTTTGTCTGAAAATTCAACTTTTAAATTTTTGGCTGGAAGATTATCTTTTTTATAGGCACTTAATCTTCTTGGTTGAAAATTCGTCTATTTGATTGAAAATTCAACTATTTTTTGAAAATTTATCTTGTTTGGTAAAAAATGAATTTTTTTTTTGTAGAAAATTCATTATTTTAATTAAACATTAATTTCTTTGCTTAAAAATTAAAGTATTTCGTTGAAAATTGTTTGTCTTTTGTTGAAAATGAACTTTTTTAACTGAAAATTTAACTATTTTATGTTTGATTTAACATTCGTCATCTTTGCACAAAAATTCATTTATTTTGTTTAAAATTTCTATATTTTATTGAAACTTCGCCTTTCGTGACAAAATATATCTTCACGGTGACTGATTCCCTTTTTTGATTGAAATATCAATTTTTCGGTTGGTCACATATTCATTTATTTTGTAAAAATTATTTTTTTTTTTTTAGAAAATTAATCTTTTTGGTTGAAAATTCAACTCTTTGATTGAAAATTATTTTTTTATTATTGAAAATTAATTTTTTTCAACTGAAAATTTAATTACTCCCTATTATGCTAAAAATTGATTTTCTTTTATACAAGTTTAATTTTCTTAGTTGAAAATTCATCGTTTCATCGAAAATTTAACTATTTTGTGAAAAAGTCATATATTTTATTAAAAATTTGTCTTTTTTCAGTAAAAAATTCAATTTTCGTGTTAAAAAGTCATTTTTTTAGTTGCCGACTTATTCTTTGAGTTACAAATTAATTTCTTTGCTTAAGAATAAAACTATTTTGTTGAAAATTTTCCTTTGTGTAAGTTACAAATTTCTGTATTTTAGTAAAACTTTACCTTTCTGACAGAATATTAATCTTCTTGGTAACTATTCAATAGAATGATGATTAATTCTTTTATTTAAAAAATTCCAAATTTGCTTGAAAATTCATGTATTTTTTCGAACATTTGTCTTCCTATAGTAAAAAATTCATCTTTTGGATTGAAGATACAAATATTGGGTTAAAAATTCCTTTTTTTTTTGGTTAAAAATGAATTATTTCTTGTTAAAAATTTATCTTTTTGAGTAAGTTTTACTTTTCGAAAATAACTATTTCAATTTAAATAATGCAATGAAAATATTAAAAAATGATCATTTATAACCTGTTAAAGAAATACATATTTCGATTATTACTTTTGCTCATATTGAACACAAATTTTAATTTTGCTGAATATGAGAAAAAATAAAATTTCACTCTTAAATTTTTGTCAATTTAATTATGCACATAAATCTAGCATTCTTTATCACTGCCCTTCAACTGAAGCTGAAAATTTTAATCACGTGTGTGAATTTGACAACATTCTTCCCTTCGAGTATTTCAAATCACACAATCATTATTGAAGGAAAGCGACAACAATGCTTTCACAATTTTTGTGACACACATATTTTTAGAAAAGGAATATTCATCTTAAATATGAATGAAAAATATATGAAGACACTTACATTATGTCCTCGTTCAGTTTCATTTATGTTATGAAAGCTTGCTGCTTCTGGATTCAAGGTTTGAACCTGAAAATTAAAATTAAAATAAAATAATAATAAATGCCAACAATTGATATCATCATAAAATAATAATAAACTTTTTGGTTGATAATTCAAATATAAAGTTGACAGTTCCCTTAAAAATTCAAAATCACAATCATCTTCTTTACTTGAAAATTCAACTATTTAATCAAAAAGTTCTGTATTTTGTTGAAGCTTTGTTCTTTCCGATAGAATATAAATCTTCTTGGTGAATAATTCACCTTCTTGATTGAAAAGTCATTTCTTTCGTTAAAAATTGATACCCGTTCTTTTTTCCACCAGAAATTCTTTTTTCCATTTCCACGAAATGGTATTCCCGTGGGAACGGGAATCTGTTTTCTTTTCTTCGGAATTGCCGTCCCGACAATGTACGACGGTTCAAACGGTTCGCGCCAGTGTTACTAGTACCCCGCTCCGCCACGCGCAGCGCTACGAGCGCGCGAGAGGAGCGAGGCCCGTCGAGCAGTCCCGTCGTGGCTCTCGACGATTTAGTTCCTTTCCGGTCGCCTACAGTCCCCGCCGTCTCCAAGCCGCGTGCATGCCAGAGGGCTGCACGCTGCCCAGCTCAGTCATCGTTCGGACGCCGCCGTGGTCACCGGTATCGAAGTGCTGCAGGGTCTTCCGGTCTTCGAGTAAAACATCTCCAGTCTTGTCTCCGAGTGGACAAAGAAGTTCTCCGGGATTTTCGACAATGGATAATCTGGCCTCCAGGCCGACCATAAGTGTCCCAATAAACCACGGAATTCTACAATAATGGAGTACGCCTAAATCGCCATCCCTTGCAGTGGCTTCATAAACGTCGCGTTCCGTCTTGGAATCTTTTAGATTCGCACTGGCCTCGCTTCCCCGAGAGGGGCCAGTATGTGGTTGTTTTAATCAAGAGTTCGGGTGGTTAAACTAATTAATAACTCTGGTGTTATTTTAGTGTATGTATGTATGTATGTATGTATGTATATTTGAACTCTTCCTTTTACGGGTTCGAGGGCCTCCGCTCCCTGTACATATATTTACATTTCATCCTTAGTCTACCTTAACCGCTACTTATTTTCTAATCCAACGCCTTACATAATGACAATCATATTAGTACTACTCTTAGACTACAGACAATGAGCGATCTTCCCGGGCTTCCGTTTTCTTTTACCATCAAATGCATTTTCACCGATTTAACCATTTTAAATTTTCACAAGTTACTTTCCTTTACACAGGATTACCCGTTTGTCTCTGCCCTGCTCTCTTGCTTTCTCTTATTTCTTCCAGTTTCTTCATCCACATCACTCCCTGTCCATTACCATCCACAATCCATCTGACACATTTATCCACACTCAACTGTCCATCTTCCTCTCCTGTACACCTCTCTAACACATGTGCCCATGACTCCACTTCGTACCCACATACTCTGCACACATTTTCCTCTACATCCAACCAATATCTACAAGCTCTCACTCCTTCTCCCATTCTAAACCGTATCACCCTATTCCATTTGTCTTCCTTTTTCATCTTTTGCAAATATTCTGGTTCCGTCACCCCTTTGACCATCATATACCATCTATTGTACTTCGAATCCATAATCTTTCTCCATCTCTCCTCTCTTTGTCTTACTAATAGCTCTAATTCAATGTTCTGCCAATCCAGAATCCCTTCCTGTATATCACAAACACTCCTCATTTTTTTCCTTTCTTCCTCCCATTTTGAATTTCCCCAATTGCCTCTCGTCTCCTTGTTCCGAACTTCGTCCAAGCATACTTGTGCTATTCTACTCCCCTCTCCTCTTTTCAGCTTCTCTTCAAACCTCCAGGCTCTCTTAATTTGTCTAGTTACCATTTTTTCCCTTCCTAGTTCTTCACTTATCATGTATCCTGGGCAACTCCAACTAATTCCCATTACCCATCTCAGAAATCTCTCATGCATGCTTTCCACTTTCCTATGTTCCTTCCATCCCCAAACCTCCACTCCATAACACAACACCGCCCAAGCCAACGCATCAAACAACCAAACCCTCATTCTCCAATCGTCCTTGAACCTTCTCTTTCCTATACCCCATACTTGGCCCATTACTTTACTCGCACTTTCGATTCTTTTCCTCACCTGCAAATCGTTTCCCCCTCCTGACTCAAACCAAAAACCTAGGTAACAGAACTCCTCCACACTTTCCACTGTTTGTCCGTTCATCTTCCAAACGTAACCTATTTTGGTCTTTCTATTTCTGAAGCACATCACCTTGGTCTTCCCTACGTTCACCGTCAGTTCTTTTTTTCCCACGTACTCTTCGAAAATTCTTATCATTAGGTTCATCCCCTTCTCATCGTCTGTTATTAGAACTACGTCATCCGCGTATGCTAGTGAGTATAGTTTGCTATTACCCAGTATCGTCCCCCCTTTCCCTTTCTCCTTTAGCTTCTCCTCTAGGTCTGCCAGCAGCAAATTAAAAAGTAGTGGACTCAACGGGCACCCTTGCCTTAGACCTCTTCCTGTCCAGAAAACCTCCCCTTTTTCCCCGCGTATCTTCACCCTAATCCTGGTTTCAGTAAAAATTTCCTTTATCCTCTCCACCAACCCTTCTTCTATTCCCCTCTCTTTCATTGCCTGCCATAGCACTTTTCTATTCACTGAGTCAAAAGCTGCTTTGAAATCTACAAACAAAGCGACTAATTTCCCTCTTTTTCTCCCTAAGTTTATGTTAACCAAGTAGTTGAGAGTACGTAAATATTGTCTATTGTCCCCATCCCTTTTCTAAATCCCGTCTGTTTGTGTGGGATACTTTGCTTCTCTTCTATCTAATTCTCTAACCTTTTTCTTAGAATTTCTGTGTATATTTTATAGCCCCCTTGCATGAGAGTGATCCCTCTGTACTCTTCTACCTTCTTACCCTCCCCTTTCTTAACAAGCGGTACTACCAGCCCTGTCATCCACTCCTCCTCCTTTCCTCTCCTTTCCAGACCTTCTTGCATATCCTCCACACCACTTCCCTAATCCCTCCTCCTCCATACTTTATCGCTTCGTTCTCCATACCATCCTCTCCTGTGGCCTTGTTTCTTTTCAGTCTATCTATCGCCTCATTCACTTCTTCTCTTGTTATTTCGTTCGCTTCCTCCATTTCTCCCTGGACTGTCTTTCTATTTTCCCCTTTGATCCTATTTTGTTCTCCCCCTAGAAGACCCTTGAAATAATCCGTCCATTCATTCATTTCTATTTCTTCATTCACGCCCTTCCTTCCTCCTCTTTCCCTGTTTATCACATCCCAGACCCTACCTTCTTTGATTGCTTTTTCCACTTCTTCCTTGTATTTCTCCTTTCCCCTTTGCTTTTTCCCTTCCAGCATCTTCTCATGTTCTCTTTTTCTCCTGTTGTACTCCGCCTTCTCTATTTCTCCTTTCCTCCATTTTCTTACAGACTCTTTCATTCTCTCCTTACTCTCCCTGCATTCCTCGTCCCACCAGCCTCTCTTTCCCTCTTCTCTTCCTTCTTTTGTACCTATCTCATCCTTCACCTTCTCAATCGACCCTTTCAACCTTTTAATTAACGAGTCTACTCCCTCCTCCTTTTCATACCTAACATTCTCCCTTTCCATCTTCTGTTCAAACACTTTAAATTTATCTACCCCCCAGACTCCCATTCTCGTATTCCTTTCCCCCCCTCTTTTCTTTCTCCCTCTGCCACGCTTATGGACGCCACCTTCCAGTGTAGCTATTACTGGGAAGTGTTCTGACCCTATCTCATTCCCTACATTCATACTGCATATCATATTACTCATTCTTTCTTCCGCCAGGATGTAGTCTATTATTGTTTCTCCCTTACCTATAAATGTAATCTCTCCTTTCTCATCTCCTTTCATGTTGCCATTACATATAAACCATCCGGTTTCTCCTATTATGTCTAGTAGCCTCCTCCCCTCCCGGTCTATCTCCCTATGTTTGGAGCTCCGTATATATGCCTCCTTTTCTTCATCCCAAGTCCCTCCCCCTTGCTCGCCAGTCCAGGCATTTAAGTCACCACCTATCAAAACCAATTCTTCCTTCTTTTCCTCCATCCACCTCCGTATTACTCTCCAACCTTCCTCTTCCCCTCTTCTTCTATATACACAAACTACCGCTATTTTGACTATCCCTATTATAATCCTTCTTACCATTGTTCCCTCCTTTTCTTCCCTGTCCTGCTATGTTTTCCCTTTTACTGCCAATTCTTTTCTCACCCATGATACCATGCCGCCCATTCCTCTACCTTTAACGTGTTACTTTCTTGCTTCTTGCATTGTCCACACATACACTTTAGGTAACAACCTTTTCATCC
This sequence comes from Andricus quercusramuli, assembly GCA_932178445.1. Taxonomy (NCBI): domain Eukaryota; kingdom Metazoa; phylum Arthropoda; class Insecta; order Hymenoptera; family Cynipidae; genus Andricus; species Andricus quercusramuli. Next base: position 61,931 of record CAKNXH010061322.1, read on the forward strand.
CCTTCCAATCCTTCTCATCCGCCCAGGTTTCACTCATCTTAATCACATCCCACTTTTCTAACTCCCGCCAGAAACCTTCATTCTTGTTCTTCAAGCCTGACACATTCCAGAAAGCTATTTTCACTTTTTTCTCCTCCCTTCCCTCCCCTATCCTCCTTACTTCTCTTCCGCCTTGCTTTTTGGAAACCCCTCTGTTTGCTCTCTAGCCTCTTTTGTATCTTCCTTCCTTCTACCTTTTTTAACTCTTTTTCCCCTTTTCCTTATTTCTTCTACTTCCTCGTCCCAGACCCACTCCTCCCCATTTATCCATAGTCTGTCTCGCCCTATCCATACCATGCATCCCTTTTTCCTCTCCATCCATGCTCTCTGTTCTATTTGCCATCTCCTTTTCCTCTCCCTCCAAGTCAAATCCTCTTCAATTCTCTCCCTTCTTCCTTTCAATAATATTTTGTTCTCCATAATTTTCTTTTTCTCCTCCTCACTCCCTACTTTTACTACAAACATTCCTTCTTTTCCTTCCTTCATCATTCCTAATCTCTTAACTCCTTCTACTGCTACCCGGATTCCAATATCTCTCAGCAGATTTTTGACTTCAATTTCCCCTGTTTCACTCTCTATTTTCAATCCCTTGACTACTATGTTATTTTTTCTCTTCGCCCTTTCTTCCCCTTCCAATCTTCTTTCGATCTCACTCAGTCTCTTCTTCATTCTTTCATTCTCATTTTGCACGTTATCACTCCCTTCTACTTTTTCCGCACTTTCTGTTCCCTTCCCCATATGCTCATTCCTAACTTCTAATTTACTTACCCGTTCTTCCAGTTGTTTTATCTCCCTATTTGTCTGTTCGTCAATCTCTCTCTGTCCATTCTCTATGGCCTCTAGTTTGCCCCATACCTTGTCTTTCTCCTCTTTCCAGGGTTTATCCCACTTTTCTCTTACTTTTCTCACTTCCCCCCTAACTTCTTTCCCCTGCCTATTCATATCTTCCAGTCTCTTCCTTGTTTCCTCTCCAAACCCTTTTATGAGGGCTGCTAGCTGCTCAAACATCTCCCCATCCCCCCTATCTCTGTCTGGTGTTTTTCGCTTAATCTTCACTTTCTTGTTATCCTTGTCCCTTTCAGAATCCTCTTCCCCTTCCTCTCTTTTCCTTTTATCTTCCCCTTCACTGCTAGTCACGTTCCCCTTTTTGTGCCATTCATGCAGACTCCTATTTGAGCCCGCGCTACCTAGTCTGTTGAGGCGCTGTAAGTTTGAAGGTCTCCCGCGTTTCTGGCTCGTGCCTGCACCCCTTCCCTCAGCTGATCCGACCCTGGTCGGTGTCTCGAACTTCTCGTCATCGCTACTGTCAAAATCTCCCTTCTCCCCACTAACCGCGCTCACAACCTCGTCCGCTCTTGCTTCTTTCTCTCCCTGCCCTCTGTCGCCCGTTCGTGGACTTGGTATGGTCGGCATACCTACCTTACCAAAAAGTCCTCGCTGTTTCCCACTCTTAGCTTGCCTACCTCTTGCCCCCCTTGCCCGACAACTATTTTCTACACCTAACCTCAAAACAAAATTTGCACGTTTCAACTTTCCTTTCTCACAACTTATTTCCACCCTTTACACACTTGCCTTCACTCACCCTTCTTCCTTTACCCCTGCTCTCCGCACTCACTGCCCTTTCTGCACCCACACACGCTGATTCCCTTCACCAAAGCCAAAAAACGCAACAATTGACACAAACGAGTTCTCTCACGATCGGTACCGAAAACGGAAGCCGGTGTTATTTTAGTGTTCGGGTTGCTAGAAATCATTAATAACTCTTGGGATATTCTAGATTCGCACCGGCCTCTCTTTCCCGAGAGGGGCCAGTGCGGGGTTGTTTTAATCAAGAGTACGGGGGTGTAAACTAATTAATAACTCTGGTGTTATTTTAGTGTTCGGGTTGTTAAAATAATAATTATTAATTCTTGGGATCTTTCAGATTCGCACCGGCCTCTCTTCCCCGAGAGGCGCCAGTGCGTGGTTGTTTTAATTAAGAGTACGGGGGTTTAACCTAATTAATAACTCTGATGTCATTTTAGTGTTCGGGTTGTTGAAAGAATAATTAATAATTCTTGGGATCTTTTAGATTCGCACCGGCCTCTCTTTCCCGAGAGGGGCCAGTACGTGTTTGTTTCAATCATTAGTTCGGGTTGTTAAAAATAACTAATAACTCTTGGGATCTTTTAGATTCGCAACGGCCTCTCTTAACTGAGAGGGGCCAGTACGTAGTTCCTTTCCGGGTCCAAGGCTACGCCCGGGTTGATTGTGTGGTGAACGATTGGCTTTAGATTTTGCGCCGGTCATACGGGTTCTAGAGAGCGGGATTACCGAGTCACCGCGCTGTTCAGTAGACTTTGCTTACTGGATTTGCAATGGAGTAGGGTTGAACGGGCACGTATTGTTTCCTTTCCCAGGGAAACGAACCTCGGAAGGGGAAGAACAAGACGAGGAGGAGTCAAAAGCAGCAATGGGCGGAGCGGCGAAGACGGGCCGTGGCCGAACAACTCGCCAACCCATGGAAATACGTGCCGCTACCCCCGAAGCGTAAGCGCAAGAAACTTGCCGAGAAGGCTAGTACCGGGTCCTCGGAGACTACTATTCGCCCTCCCCACCTGACCTCACCTGTCCAGAAGGCTCCTGTGAGTGAGCCGGTACCAGTGGAAGACGACCTGATTCCTTGTGCCACCGCCGCCGAGATTCCGGAAGCACCGACGCAGCCCCAATCCGATCCGGAGGAAGATATCCTCACTCTAAGGGCTTCCCCCATCGCCTTTTCGCCAGAAAGAGAAGTTTCGAGTGCCGGCAAGGTTGAATTCCCCAAATTGGGCTGAGTCCCCGTACCAGACGTTTCAGGGCAGCGGTATCTAACCCGCCGATACCAGGACCTTCGAATCGCGGTAACCCAGCTAGAATTGAGCCAATCCAAGCCCGTGAAGAAACGGTTGGAAGAAGCCTGGAGGAGTTCTCTACTCCAGCAACATTCTCGGGACCCTGCGGAACAGAGGAGGCCCCGCCCTCCCCCCAAGCTCTCCCTAGGGAGACCGGAACCTCGAGGAAGAACCCAGAAAACACTCTCAAGGCAGTATGGCGGAAGGCGGAAGTTGAGTTCCCCTGGAGGGTGCTCGCCGAGAAAGAAGCGGATTCTTTCCCAAGTGTTTCGCGGATCCTCTGGATCTTCTGTGTCTGACCCTCGCCACATCTCCAAGTTATCACCGCAACAGCAGATCCAGCGAGAACCCCGACGCCTAAGATCGGTGGTTCTCCCTGGATCTGCTGTCGCGGCGCTCAGGTGGAATGTGTATGCCGCAACCTCTTTGGAAAGGAGGACGAGGGCAGGTTTGACCATTAATCTTTTGTGAACGAGTTCCGGGACCAAGTGAGGATTACGGACCGTTGGTGATAGTTCCGACTTGCTACTTATTTCGGACCTTTGGGTTTTTTTTATCCATGTGTTATCTCTTACGTCCAAATTCATTATTTTCAAATAATAAATATTTGTATTAATATGAAAGTAGTTGTTGCCTAACCGCCCCTTCCCCCCCACCTCAGTTACTCCTACTAGCGGTAGCTCAAATTTGATTGGGGATTTTTTCGATTACGAATTATTTAACCTGTTCATTCTCGTTTTCCTTAATTCATTTTATAATTTCTGTTGTGTGTCAAAATTTTAATATTAGATTAAAAATATCTTTATAAATTCAAAATTTAGTTGCAAATTGACGTATTTTATTAATATTGTTCTTTTTTCGTAAAAACTTAATCCCTTTGGTTCAAAATTCGACAATCTGATTGAAAATTATTTTTTTATTATTGAAAATTAATTTCTTTTCAATGAAAATTCAACTATTCCCTATTATTCTAAAAATTTACATTCTTTTATACAAGTTTATTCTTCTTAGTTGAAAATTCATCTGTTTTATTGAAAATTTAACTATTTTGTGAAAAGGCAATCTATTTTATTGAAAAGTAATCATTTTTTGTTAAAAAATTCAACTATTCAACGTATGTGAACTTAACATTCTTCCCTTCGAGTTTTTCATATTACACAATCGGCATTCAGGAAAAGTGACAACAATGCTTTCGCAATTTTCGTGATACAAGGTTCGGATCTGAAAATAAAAATAAAAATGAAATAATAATGAATACTAATAATTAATTAAAGTTCATGTATTTTGTTAAAATCGATCTTTTCAGCTAAAAATTAATCTCTTTGATTGAAAATTAGGTTGTTTTTTCAAATTGAATATTAATTTTATTATCTGAAACCTTTTTTTACTAAAAATTTCTTTTTGTATAGAAATATAATCTTCTTGATTGGAAATTCATCTGCATGGTTGAAAATCAAATTATTTTGTTGAAAATTTATCTTTTTTGATAAGAAATACATTTTTTGTTTGTTTGAAAATTCATTATTTCAGTTTGATTACAAATTCATATTTTGTTAAAATTTTATTTTTTCATAGAAAATTAACCCTTTTGATTCAAAATTCAACTCCTTCATTGAAAATTGTTTTCTTCTGGTTGAAAATTAATTTTTCTTTTAACTGAAAATGTAACTATTCCCAATTATACTGAAAATTCCCCTTCTCTTATACAAGTTTAATCTTCTTAGTTGGAAATTCATGTTTGATTGAAAATTTAACCATTTTGTGGAAAATTCATCTATTTTGTTGAAAACTTGTCTCTTTTTGGTGAAAGTTTCAGCTATTGGATTAAAAATTAATTTTCTTGACGTATTATATATTATATACATATACATATAACTATTTTATATATATAAACTTACAATAGGTCCTGAATGCGCTTTAAAAATTGTGATATTGGGGTTCGGAACCTGAAAATTAAAATCAAATATAAAAAATCTATTATTGTTCATAATTATATTAGATAATTTCTAGAAAATTGCAGTTTGTTCTACATTTGTTTACCTTTTCCAAATTTTTACTTAGTGAGTTGATCCTTCAATGGCACATTAGGGTCAAAAAGAGCTCAGCGTGCACAAAAAACCCAGTAGACAAAAAACCTTAACACCATAATTATTTAAAGAATTTGATTGGATATCCAGGAATTTCAAAAAATTTCATATGTTTATAGGAACTTAAACGTTTTTTAGAGAAGTTCAATAAATTAATGTAAAAAATTTTATAGAACCTTTAAATATTTCAAAAATTTTAAGGAATTTTACAAATTTCAAGCAGAATTTTCATGGCTTTCAAAGATTTGCTATAGAAATTATAGTTTAAGACTTAACTATTTACTTAAAAATAGTTGCTTTAAGTTTCCCTTCTTATTTTCGCTTCAAAAATTAGCCGTCATATTTATTTAATCTCTATAATACTGTATCAGTGTATTATGTTCTTTATAAGATTTTTTACAAACTCTATTCATGCTATTTTTATAAAAAGTATTAAGTACGTGCTAAGCAATTTTTGAGTAACTAGTGGTATAATTACTAACAAGTTTAATTTGAATAAAAGCCAGAAAAATGAAATCGTAAAGAATCTTTTAAGGGAAGAATTAAGCTATTGGTAGAAAATTAAACTGTTATTTATTTGAAAATGAACTCTTGTTAAAAATGCATAGCTTTGGTTCAAAATTCGTCTCTTTTAGTAGAACCTTAATTTTTTGTTTCAAAAATTCATTTTCTTTTGGCTGGAAAATTCAAAAACTTGATAGAAAATTAAACCACTTGATTAAAAATAAACTTTTCTATTAAAAATTCATACTTTTGATTGAAAATTCGTCTTTTTTTGCGTTTAATTCAACTATTTTTTTATTTCAAATCAAATTTTGTTTTTAAAACGTCAGCGATTATATGTTTCTTTAATAAATCAACTTTTTACCCTAAAAATTGAAGAATTTGATAGAAAATTAAGCTATTTGTTTAAAAATGAACCTTTTTGTTGAAAATTCATCGTTTTGGTTGAAAATTCGTCTCTTTTAGTAAAAAATGAACTTTTTTTTCAAAAATTATTATTTTGATTAAAGATTACAACTAATTGGTAGAATCTTAAAGTTTATTGTTGGAGATTCATTTTTTATTTTTGGCTGGGAAATTCAAAAACTTGGTAGAAAATTAAACTATTTGGTTAAAAATGAACTTTTCTATTGAAGATTCATATTTTTGGTTAAAATGCCTTTTTTTGCTTAAATTCAACAGTTTTTTTTTATTTCTAATCAAATTTTGTTGTTGTTGAAACCTCAACTATTACATGTTTCTTTAAGAATTAATCTTTTTAACTTAAAAATTCAAAAATGTAGTAAAAAATTGAACTATCTGGTTGAAATTTAACTTTTTCTGTTAAAAATTTCTACTTCTGATTACAAAGTCGTCTTTTTCAATAGAAAAATAATCCTTTTGTTTAAAAAATCATTATTTTGTTTAAAGATTACAACTAATTGGTGTAATTTTGAAGTATTTTGTTGAAAACTCATTGGTTTGCATTGAAAATTCAAAAATTTTGTACAAAATTAAACTATTTGGTTGAAAATTAACTTTTTTGTTACGAAGTCATACTTTTGGTAAAAACTTCATAAATTACGTCAGACGTTTTTCTTTTGTTTATATCGATGTGTCTTTCTCAACTTCACAGGAATTTTATTCCCCTCTTTATTCAAACAAAAGAAAAACGTCTCACGTAATTTATGCCCAGCCCCCTACTAAAAACTAAAAAACTATGAGTGACGCAGTTTAAATACGTAACCGCCCGCTTCTATTCAACAATAAAGTATAATTTTGTATCAAGAAATTCTTGATCAATTGATCATAGATCAATTCAAGATTACAAATTGGCTGCCATCCAGCGAAAATAAATAACACTATAAGCACATTTGTAAAGATGAATTCGAAAATACTAAACATCCCTGACAATCATAATATTCAGGGATGGGAAAGCAAAATACTCGTGGTGATTTACTTGGTCATCTACGTAGTTTGGTGAAAAACTCAACAGCTTGATGGAAATTCTTTTCTGTCTTCAATGAAAAATATTTCTTGGTTGAAAATTCAACTCTTTGGTTGAAAACTGAAGTATTTACTTTTTAATTTAACTACTCGATAAATAGCTGTGAATTCGGTCTCGAGTGTTTCCACTTTGTTTGCATTTATAATTATATGGTGCTCATTTCACGAGCACTTTGCTTCTCGTTAGCAATTGTATTTTCTTCCTCATAGAGGAAGCACATAGTTATTTTTTCAATAATAGACAAACCAAAGTCTTCATTTTGATCAATTTAAAAATAGGAATAAAAAAAATGCAAAACTACAAAATAATATAAAACAAATTTTTTAACACAAAGCCAAATCAGACAAACAAATTTTGTATTCGAAATTATAATTTTTCGGCATGGAAAAGGGGAAGGAAAAGTTCTGTCACACCCTATCCCTTTCCCAGCTTCAGGATTTTCTTACAAAAATTGTCAGAATTTCTCTATTTGAAAATGTACGATCAAAAAGTATTTTCTATTCATACGTCAACATCAAATTATGTCGATGAAAACAGGTTTTCTGTTTAAAACAGATGACTCAAATATTATAAATGAGCATAACTTCCTTAATCTTCAATAAAGTGTACTAATATTATAGATCAATCGATTTTCATCGAATCAAGGGGACACACAACAATTAGTGATGGGGACGAGTTAAGCAATAATCTTGGAAAAGACTAATAAGTAATACTGAAAAACTCCGAATTACCCGAGACGGTTCGTGGTTCGGGTTTACGAGCTGTAATCGAATCCTGGTATTGGGGAAAATAAGTAAGAGGCAGAGTCAGTTTAACAATTATATTAGGTTAAAGAAGGAAACGCCCAGTTTCCTACAGTAAAACACACATCGACGTTAGGGAAAGATAAAGCGATAAGGTATAGTTGAACAGAAGGAGAGATAGCCTCGTGTGGTAGCTAGGAGTGTGGGTGACTGTCGGCCCTGTCTATGAAAAGGCGGCGGGACGGATCCCTCGGGGGTGCCTGGCCGACCACTGATTTCAGTCACCTTGGACTGGATGCCGTTGCTGGAGACTCAAGAACCCGCCGGGGTTTGGCGTTTACAAAGAGCGAGGACTCGCTTGCCTTCCCGAAAGCTTGAGCCAGGACTCGCCTCTTCCCAGGCGAGTACTTATTGGGAGTCCTTATCCTCGGAGCCCCGGAAGCTTGCGGCGGGCGCGAGGATTGGAATTTCCGTAGCGTGGAGGATTTCCGGAATTGGTAGTGTTCAGGGATCGTCCATAAATTACGTAAGACGTTTTTCTTTTGTTTGAATAAAGAAGGAAATAAAATTGCTGTGAAGTTGAGAAGGACACAACGATACAAACAAAAGAAAAACGTCTTACGTAATTTATGGACGATCCCTCAGGCGGAGGACGGGGCCTCTTCCTGGCTCCTGGTTGTGATAGGGCAGATGGGCGTCCTCCCATGCCTCTTCCAGACGTTTTCTTATCGGCTTCTGACCCCCAATTTCCGGCCTGTCCAATGTAACGCGCAAGTCGTGGTAATTTCTCGCGAGGTAGCGCTGCCCGGAGATGCCTGGGCTGGCCTGTTGTTGAGTCGTGGTGGGCTTACCCCCTTTATTCGGGGTAGGTTTCTTCTCTGGAGTCGATTCGATGGGTGACGCCCGGAGAGTCAGTACGTCCTCCTCCTCCACGGCTGGCTGCTGTCCTCCTACTTGAGAATGATCTTGGCCCGTGCCCTGGTGGGGGGGATCCCCGATGAGTCGGATGGCTACCCCCAGGGGAACCGCCTGGGGTGGATGAACGATGGGGATAGATGAGCCGACAAAACCGGTTTTCCTGGCTTTCGGCTTCCTCTTGCGGCGGCGCTTCGGGGGCAACGGTACGTATCGCTCAGGGTTGGCCAACTGCTCGGCGACAGCTTGCCAGCACCTCTCAGTCCAACGCAGCTGCTGGATTCTCTTATTCTTGCTCTTCTTCGTCCCAGCGCCTCCGTCCTAGAGAGGAGGAAAACAAAGTTACGGCTAAGGCAAATTCGCCCTGGAAAGTTTCGGAATAACCCAGGTGAGGGCTAGGCCCCCTCGGCAACGCGGCTGGAACTAGAGGGAGGAATTCGGTTAACGGTATGGATATCCCGGCGAAACAAGTGCTGGGCCCTCCCAGAAGAGAGGGTCCGGCTCTAAGCTAGAGGGAGGAATTATCGGAACTTATATTCCGGCGAAACAAATGCTAGGCCCTCCTGGAGGAGGGTCCGGCTCTAACATAGAGGGAGGCACCAACGGAAGTTATATCCCGGCGAAACAAGCGCTGGGCCCTCCCGGAAGAGAGGGTCTGGCTCCAAGCTAAAGGAGGGATTAACGGAGTTTATATCCCGGCGAAACAAGTGCTGGGCCCTCCCGGAGGAGAGGGTCCGGCTTCAAGCTAAAGGAGGAATTAATGGAATTTATATCCCGTCGAAACAAGTGCTGGGCCCTCCCGGAGGAGAGGGTCCGTCCCCAAGCTAAAGGAGGAATTAACACGACAGCGCTACTGCCCATGTCAACGTAGCACCTGGTCGTTCGTCCATTTAGAGTGGCATCCTTGAAATATTTCGCATGTGTGTTACCGCTCACAAGCACTTGCTTTCGACTAGCACTAGTCGATTGTCCACTCGCAGATTTTTCGGTACTATTAGTGGACTTTCCGCAATCACGAGCGTAATGTCCATTTATTCCACATTTAAAACATGTTCCGGCTTTTGTATTCGGGCACTCTCGTTTCAGATGACCAATTTTCTTACAGCCATGGCACTGAACTGATTTACTTTCAGAATTCTTCGATTGATCCTCGCTTTTCACGTTCATCTCTCGAATATGAACGCTTCCAGCCTTTAAATCTCCCAACAACTCATGAGGCTCCTTATACCTACTCAAAGGTCCAAGGAAGTCTTTCTATCTGGGATTGTTCAATCCGTGAACCATCCACTCGATTATATCATCATCCGGCATGCTTGCCTCGTTGCAACGTGCCAATTTTTCATAGAAATATTCGAAGATATCTTGATTGTTTTTTTTTCTTGTAGTTCTGTGCTTCCAATCGAAGACCAAGAGAACTCTTCTGACATGGAAAAGTTTTTCTTCAGTAGCACCTTCCAGTCTGCCCACGTCCTTTCTTGAGGAGCAGGGAGTCGAGGAACGCTGTCCCGCCATCGCCGTGCAACTCCTACGAGCTTTGACAAACCGTAGTGCCTTATTGCTGTATCGTCCCAGTCATACAGCTTACCGCACTCCTCGATCTTGTCAATCCACTGTACAATGTCTATATTGCCTTTTACCGGGTCAAATTCAGGTAAAACTTCGGATACATCCCTAAAGAATCGTCCTCGGTTAGTCGCCGCATCACCATTATCACCGTTCACAGACATTTTTGCCACAACTGTTTCAACTTAAACAATTTGACACACGCACCAATCCAGCCTTACTGCCTTGGCTGTAAATCTGACGAACACACGATAAATGGTTACACTGATGCGCCCGACCGTAAACTGAAATTCTTCGAATATCACCCAAAATTACCGAAATAATCGAAAACTTTTTTTTTTAACTGAGGGACTGAGAGCAATCCCACTTCTGATAAATTGTAGTAAAAGTTCAGGATGTCTTTTTTCAAAAAATAAAAGGAAACGATTCAATGATATTTAAATGTTGTTTATTCATTTAATTTAATCTCAAATATAACTCTAGATCTCTCGAATCGACGAGATCTGAAACACGCGAAAAACAGGCCTCTTCTGCGGACCCCGACAATCCTGTAGTATCCCCCGAACCCTGGTCATGATTTCAGCTTACTCTAGGAGCACGTACATCGCACGGTCTTTTCATAACATTTGCGTTACGTGAGATTAGTATCGCTAATCATTTTACAAACGCCCACATGTTAATTTTCGTTTTTTGGGGGGATTTTGAAAATGCTGTAACTCTGACAATTACTATGGATAACCGTCCATGGAACTCCTGAATTTGGAAAAAAATGGTCTGAAAAATTTTGAAAATGTTCTAACTTTTTGAATTTCTATCGAAAATAGCTGGTTAACGAACTCAGATCTTTCTTTCTTGTCCTCGAAACTGTGTGCGAAAGCACAATCCAATCCAATGAGTCTTTTGAAATCTATCTGATATACAGACGACGACGACAGACAGACAGACAGAAACCGACAGAACCCCCACAGTTGATGGAATCCACGAAAGTCATTTTTCACGTACATAATTAATACATAATTTTGTTATGTATATACAATAATAATGCTTCATCAATTACCGATACATAATTAATTTTTTACATAATTAAGTTACTTATTAATGTCTACGAGAAAACCTCCAGCGTCCTCTCCGGGACCTTCCCCTGCATTGTCCCTGCAGGCACATGATCATTTGGTCGAGTTTCTAGAAAACAAGCAAAAAACAAAAATTAGTTAAACTTTAAGACCAAAAAGACGAATTTTCAACAATTTTCAGCCAACAAAAATGTAATTTGAAACCAAAAAAAAGAGTTTTTTTTACCAAAAAAGGAGAATTTTTAAATAAACAAGATCAATCTTAAAAACCTCTTAAAATAGAGAAATTTTTATTTAAAAGGAAAACAAATTTTTAAAAAATAGTTTAATTTTCATCCAGAAAAGATTCCACTTGACTTTTCAAGATCAAAATATTAATCTTTTAACAAAAAATAAGTTTCTATGAACAAAATTCAATTTTTCATCCAAGGAGACGAATTTTTTCAAGAAAATGAAAAGCCCTCACCTTTGTAACGAGCCCCTCCTGTGAGGGCTGTGAGGGTGCCACGCTGGGTACAAAATACTGGCTGTATTGTTGTTGCAGAACCTGATGAGGGTGGAAGAGCTGGGGCTGCAGGAGAACAGGCTGTGGCGGCTACTGCCACATCTGCTGCCTCTGCAGCTCCTCAATTCTCTGCTGCTGCAGCTGCAGCCTCCGCTCTTGCTCCAGCAGCAGTTGTCGCTGCAGCTTCTCCACTGCAGATGATACAGATGATGCTCATTTCCCCATCCGGGGAAATGAAATCCGGGTGGTGGAATTTGTGGTCCTGGGGGTGGTGGCGGTGGTGGTCCTGAAGGTGGTGGCGTTGGTGGCCCTGGAGGTGGTGGTGGTGGTGTCCCTTGGGGGTGGTTGCGGTGGTGGCCCTGAGGATGCTGGCGGTGGTGGCCCCGAGGGTGCTGGCGGCACTTCATGTTCCCCCGGCAAAGGAATGGCCGGGGGTAATGGCCCCGGTGGTAGTGGCGGTACTGCAATCGCCGGTGGCAAACGATTGGCGGCAACGCCACCATCCCTGCCTCGACCCCTGCCCCTTTGCCCCTGCTGCCTAGCTGAAATTACTGAATTTTAATGAAATTAATGAAATTAAAATTTTTAATGACCATAAAAATACAATTTTAATCGATAAGATTATTTTTAACCTAAATTATGAATCTTTAACGGAAAAAATGGATTTTTAAGAAATTACTTCAGCTCTTAAGGCCATGCAATGAGTATCACAGCTGATCGAGTCAGTCCTGAGATAAATATTTTTTACCCATATTTGAAAATAAAAGTTTGAATGTCGCGGAAAAATTTTCCGAAAATATTAAAAAATAGTAAATGACCATTTGTGGCAAGGCACAGAGTTGGGGGAAGAAAAAAGTTTATTTATGAAAATTATAAATATTGACCGATGCATTTCCGCTTCACGAAGTATAATTGGCAAACCGGTCGGTAATGTAGGAAATTTTATTTTTCTCAAAATTTTTTTTTTATAACTTCAAATATTTAGGACCAAAGCCGACTTCCTTGGAGCCTTGTACTGAGCGTGCCAAAATTTCAAAATGATATCTCAATCCGTGTGGACGTAGGTTTAAAAAGAAAAGTATCATGCAATCTGTTTTACCCACAGACCCGTGGAAGTGCGAAGTTGCTTGCTGCGATAGTGCTGCTCTGAAACAGCTGATACGTATTTCAGACACGCACAAAATGGAAAATTTCTTGTAGTGTTCTGGAGCACGGTCGGTATTTCTCCAAATTAGTACAAAACTTTTTCCACAATTCAAAATATTCAGGACCAGAGCCGCTTTCCTTCGAGCCTTCTACTTAGCGTGCTAAAATTTTCAGCACGATATCTTCTTCCGTGCGGACGTAAGTTGACATGGGAAAGTATCGATATAGCTTCCAGTTTTATTTAATTTGGATTTTTTTTTTCAAAACTTCCACCAGAAAAGACCAGAGCCGTGAACATTATTGTCTCCCCTTTCATTTCCCAAACTTTGAGCGCGATATCTTATTTCTTTTGGACATGAGTTTACATTGCAAATTTGAGGACTAGCTTGGTCACGTGACCCTCTCGTTACATGGCCTTAAGGAGGGAATTCAGTTTTTGACCTGAAAAGGTTAACCAAGAGGGTTTATTTTCTACTAAAAAAAGATAAATTCTCGACATAAAATACATACATTTCTTATCTAAGAGTTGAATCTTCAACTAAGAAGATTCATGTTCGAACAAAAAGGACAAATTTCAACAAAATACATACATTTTTAACCAATTAGTAGAATTTCGACAAAAAAGAATAATTTTCTACCAAAATAATTCTTGAATAAATTACATACATTTCTTGCCAAGTAGTTGAATTTTTCAACTAAAAAAAGATAAATTTTTAACACAAAATGTAGTAGTTGAATTTTCATTAAAAAATGAGTTTTCTACAAAACAGTTGATTTCGCTACCAAATTATTGAATTTTCAAGCCGGAAAGATGAATTTTCTACAAGACTTTTAAATTTTTTCAAAAAAGTTCATTTTCAACTGAGCTGTTGAATTTTCAAGCTAATAATTGAATCTCCAGTGAAAAAAACTGATTTTTAACAAAAAATTGAATTTTCAATCAAACAATTGAATTTTCCATCAAATTCGTGAATTCTTTAACCAAAAAGGTGAATTTTCCACTAAACATTTTAATTTTTAACAAAAAAGTTAACTTGCAATCAAAAGGTTGAATTTTCGGCTAAATAGTAAAACATTCACTTGAAAAAATGAGTTTTCTACAAAACAATTGAATTTGCTACCAAATTATTGAATTTTCAGGACAAAAAGATTCTTACAAAACTCTCTACAAAACTTTTGAATTTTTAACAAAGAAGTACGCTTTCAACCAAGCTGTTGAATTTTCAACCTAATGATTGAATTTTCAGTGAAAAAATTAATTTTGAACCGAAACATTAATTTTCGATTAAGCAGTTCAGTTTTCTACCATGTAGTAGAATTTTCAAAGAAAAAAGACCAATTCTCAACAAAAAAAACTGTAATAGATGATAATAATGTAACCAAGAAAAGATTTTTGCTTTGAATCAGAAACATTCAAATTGAACGAAAAATACGAACTTTCAACAGAATAGTTTGATCTTTAATGAAAGGAAATTCATTTTAACGGAAAAGTTCAATTTTTAACCAGAAATGATTTTAGGATTCAAATCAATTAGTTACGGAATTAAATTTGAGAGCAATACGACGAGGACACCAATGGTATCATTGATTTTCCATAAAAATAGGGAATAAGAGAAGAATGAATATTTTTAATTAAAAATTTTGAAGTTTTTACCAAATCCGAGCTAAACTCACATTCAAAATCCCATTTAACGTCCAATAATCAAGACAATGTATATTGATTTCTAAATTGATTTCTAAAAATATTTCTATCGGAAATGTGCGGAAATCGGAAAAGTAATTTAAAAGGGGTTAAAATGTGTCAAAGGATTTCTCAACACGTGTAAATATTCGAAACCGACTTCTTGAATGATTCAGTTTCGAATATTCCTACGTGTTGAGAAATCCTTTAACACATTTTAACCCCTTTTAAATTACTTTTAAAACAAAATAATTGATTTGATTTGTTAAAATCAAATAAAACAATGTATTATTTTTAAAAATTCATTATGAAAAACAATTTATTATTTAAAACAATTTATTGAAGAATCCACTTACCTCGTCTGACCATTTCCTTTATCAGCGCTGCGCGTCTTTCCTACTGCCGTGATCTAATTCGTAATGATCGAATTGACGAACGGCTAATGGCACTAAAGCAAAAAAGGCTTTTTGTCACGTCGCGACACATTGCTAAAATTTTTTAAAATATTCTTTGAACCGGAACTCTCCGATTGGCTGGCAAATTAATTTTAAAATTACCGCGAATCGAAACGTGAATCTATATATTTAATTACAATAGATCGCAGAACACGCGGCCGTTTCTTTTGAACTGTAAGATTTACCGACGGAATGAGAATATCTCATTCGTTGAAGTGGTAGAAAAAGGTGGTGAAATGACATTTTTATAGTGGAAAGGAATCAAGAGGGAAATGGAAATTGACGATCACCGGAAAAGGCCTTCTGGAATGTATCAGACGTCAGCACGCCGGCCTTCAAAAAATAAAAAATGCATGCGAAGGCTCGATCTGCGCATTCTGAGCTATTTCATCAGCTCCACATTGTTCATTTTCGGACAAAATATCTAACCTGGGATTAATATATTTTTTAACGAATTTTTCCGGGTAAAAGTTATCACGAAGTGTGTTCTCCACCAATCGCAAATTGTCTTGAGGAAATTGTTCATTGGGAAGAAGAATAGCTCTGTTAA
Organism: Andricus quercusramuli; assembly: GCA_932178445.1. Taxonomy (NCBI): domain Eukaryota; kingdom Metazoa; phylum Arthropoda; class Insecta; order Hymenoptera; family Cynipidae; genus Andricus; species Andricus quercusramuli. The sequence goes on from CAKNXH010061322.1 coordinate 77,551, forward strand.
CCATAATAAAAACGACATTCTTTTTGTATTTTTGTGTGTGATTCGAGTCGAAATTTAGGCATTTACCAGACCAGGTCCGTTCGCGAAACCAATTGCAGTTTATTTCTTGAACATCATTCGTGTGAAAAATTATATCCAGGAAGTTTATCGCCTTGTTGTGTTCTTTTTCTCGCGGCTTCCATAACTAGTTCTGCTAAAATCGGTGAAAGAGGAGAGCCCATTGGTAGTCGTCTTTTTTAAAAGTAAGTTTTGCTCTTAAAATTAAAATCCGTACTATCTAGACATAGTCGAATTCCTTCCGCAAAATCTGTCCACGGAATTTTTGTTTCATCGCGAATTTTATTCCACCTTCTACTAGCCGCCTCGATTGCCTGTACTTTTGGCACATTTGTGAAGAGGGAAATCACGTCCAGTGACTCGATCAGCCTAAGCGGTGCACCTACCTTGTGCATTTTCGGAAGGCCATAAAATCTAACGGTTTAGCGTGGTATGCCTTCAACTGTTTCGCGGTGAGTTCATTAATATATTCGCTCGATTCCCATTTTTTAAATGGCTTTGTGACTTCCCTTGCAATTGTTTTGGTTAAGTCCCTATTTCTTTCGACGTAAGTGTGCCGATCATCTATTAGTGCATTATCTTTCGCGTCGTAATCTTCTCTTTTCATCGCGACGGTAGCATGATTCTTCTCCGCGTTAACACAAAATAATCTGAGGGTTCTCTCTTACAAATTTTTTGGGCTGTCTGATCTATTGCAAGGGCTGTACGGTTTTTGACTTTAAAACGTAGCCAGAATTCACGACCTCGCATAAAGTACTAGCGATATTTATTCTAGCGTGATCTTGACCTGCCTCTGATATTTTGCTGATATTAGACTCAACATTGACTCAACATTGGTATTTGATCTTTTTCTCTATTTTTACACCTTAGTTTTTCCCTAGACTGGCGACTACGACATTTTAAAGAAAGATGCCTCAATTTTGGAAGGGCTGTGGCAGTAAAACTGACCGAAAATGGGAGGAGCAATCGCCGATCCACTGGAGGGAGCGACGACCGTAGTAGCCACGTGTTCTCTGAATTTTTTCGCTTTACAACAGGGTAGTACATTTTAAAATTTTTTTAAATTTTGGTTTCTGAATTGACAGCACTCACATTACCAGAAATATGACACACTTCCATCACCAGACGTCCATATTAAACAGAGACTGCATACTAGGCTTAGTATTGAGAATGATCAGAACGTGGCCACTACGGCCGTCGCTCCCTCAAGTGGACCGACGCGACGATCGGAGAGGAATCGAGTTTTTTAAACGCGTGACACGGCAACCGTTCACAGAAGTGATTTAGTGGCGGTCAAGTTAAGCGTGTGCTGGTCTTGCGCGATGCTTTAGCCGACGGGAGGAGGCCGTGATGCGAGCGGATAAGAGGTGATGGTGCGATTTTTGAAAGGGTAATTCGCAGAGATCAGGGTTCTCTGGGATTGAAGCGAGAAAACGTTTGATTATATAATCGCGCTCGTGATGATAACGTTTCACGTTCCGATCTGGCCGTTCGTCCCGGTGACGGTGTTTCGCGGGGGGAGGGGATGCGACCTCCTGATGAGCGGGGAAGGATGAATTCCGGGGTGAAGGATCTCTTTCCAATGAACCAGGAAGGGATAATTCGAGGGGGATCTCTAGGAGATCGTCGTCGGTCGAGATAGGGTTTGTGGCCGATGGTACGGGCCGTGCGGGTTCCGGCTGTGCAAACGTGGGTTGCGCGGGTTCTGATTGTGCGAGTTCTGGTCGCGCGAGTTCTGGTAGCGCGAGTTCTGGTTGCACGAGTTCAGCTTGCACGAATTCTGGTTGTGCGGGTTTAGGTTGTGGAACTTTCGCAGTCTTTGCGACGCCTAATCCGTTCCTCCGAGCCCGACGTTGGTGTTGGCTTCGCCCGTGCCTGCCCATGACCTGTCGGTAGACATCTTGTTATTAATAACGGGCGGCTGGCTGGATTCTAATCGCGTTTATTCGTGGGGTTCACGGCCTTCCCTCGTACTAGGACGAGAGTACCAAACAATGGGTTTCCATTGCCGTCCAAACGGTCCAGTGCGTCGGAAGGGTATTTAAGAAAAAACAAAAATAAACTGGCAAGAAGGCGAATAATTTTAACGAGATAGTATAAACTATTTGTGCACGAGACACGTCAGGCAAAAAGGCGCAAGGCCTTCGATCCAGATTCGGCGAGAGGACCAAATAAAGAAACTCGTTGCCGTCCAAACGGCCTAACAGGACAGAAGGGTTAACCGAAATAAAAAATAAAACACATGAACAGGTATAGATACAGGCAAAACTGGCGAAATATGTCGAATAAACAAATCGCGAGGTAC
>CAKNXH010061322.1:79922-91432 GCA_932178445.1 Andricus quercusramuli
TACGTTGGTTAGCAAGGCGCGGAGCCTTCGATCCAGCTTCGGCGAGAGGACCAAACAACGATTGATCGTTGCCGTCCAAACGGCCTAACGGGATAGAAGGGTTATTTATTGTATAAATGCGCGAATCCTTCGATCCAGATTCAGCGAGAGGACCAAACAACGAAACTCGTTGCCGTCCAAACGGCCTAACGGGATAGAAGGGTTAATTAATGCAAAATACGGAAAATTAATCCAAGATTACGCGGTCCGAGAAAGACATAGAGACGGAACGGGCGCGACGCGGAAATAACATATGCGAAGGAAATAAACACAATCGGAAATTCAGAATAATGAGTAAACAAACACTCGGATCAAAGGGAGGCAAAGAAAAAGTCAAAATAACCCGACAAAATAACACAGGGAAACACTGATTCTAATAAATGAGGCAAATGCGTAAGCAGAAACAATGAAATACAAATTCCGTGAGTCAATCGACACACAGTAGACGGCAAATCAAGAATGATATAAACAAAACGATAAATATACGGAGATATTCACTTTCGGGTATTCAGGTGTGTGGAGATGCGGAAATTGGTAGAGCAGGTTACAGGTTGCGGTTAGGGAGCTGAGGATGGAAGGGAGACAAGTTATAATCAAAGAATTATTAAATTACGTTACCCTAGGTTGTGAAAAAGGTAAACACAGAAACACAACTCACTTCGTACGTTAAATACACCGTATTTTGAAAACCGCCAACACTACAATCACTCCAAACCACTTCTACTACTCTCGGCGGCGGAGATCGAATAAAATCACAAGTTTGTCGAGAATTCTAAGGCAGAAGAGAAAAACACTTTCGTTCAATGTGGCGGGTAGACACAGAATGAGTCTCAAGTGCGCGTGCTGCTGCCGAGCGAGGGACGAGAGTCAGGCCCCGGTAGCAGGGGAAACTTCTGACCAATCCGGTGGGCCCAGACTGTGAGAAGAGGCGGAGAGTGCTGTGGTGGGGTGCACCACCCACTCTCCACCCGCTCGGTCCCGCGTGCCGAGAACTGCACGCGCCTTTTCAACTTAAAAACTAGATAATTATACTAGAATGGGTTAAACAAAATTACTTAATTTATGAAAGCGATTAAAGCGAAATCAGACTTGAGATGGGTAGCTTAACTCATAGTGACATTAATGTAGATTACATTACGCTTACGATGAGTATCTATAATTGAAACCTAATACTTCTTCCGACAGATTACTATAAAATAACAATATATGAAAATTCGATAATAATAATGGGCTATATTATTATTATCATTATTATATTTATATTGTTATTGATAAAATATACCCTATTGTAATTATCACGCAATACTTTTCAGACGAAGTAATTTAAAGTAACAATATATAGAACAAAATAATACAAATGACAACAACAATAATAGATTATACTATTATTAGTATACTAAATGGTTGTTGATAATATACGCGTTAATAAAATATACCGTAATACTTATCATGACAGATTATAAAAATAATGATAATTATTGTAGTGTTTATAATAATATACGATAATCCTATAGATGAAAACTCGTAATTTCATGGAGGAAGAATTTCTGTTAGCTATAGTAAGTCATAGGGTGACCTCTATATTTTAAAATTAAAACTAACAGAATTAAAAAAGTATATTTCTCATTTTATCGATCGCCGATAATTATTTCAATGTAAGTTGTTATTAAAGATATTATATCTTTGCTTGTTATGACTGACTTTGTCAATACACGGCATGAAATAAAATGTATTTCAGTAATTTTTCTACATTTTTAATCCAGGCGCAGATGTTCTTTATCAGGATATATGCGCGTTATATTCCCGCCGATAGTATTGTATGTGCCAATGACATGTAACTATAGTCACGAAGAAATAGTATACTATTCCTTCGTGACTATAGGCTACTCGATGAGATTAGATGAATGGCGATATAGTCTCAGACGCTACTGCAGTGATGTATTATAATGCTTGAAAAAATATAAAGTGAGAAATAATTGAATTTTTTAATGAAAGTTATAATTTCATGCTTCTTATTTTCTGAACTGATTGATTAATTATTTGTTTAAAGTCATTGTTACGTTGTTAAATGACTGTATATGAATTAAATTTTCAAAATGATATATACATATATACATTTAAAAAATTTTTTAAATTATTTTTGAAGCTTACTATTGAATTAAAGGTATAGAAATTCAATTTTTAAACAAGAAATATATATATATATATATATATATATATATAATGTGAAAACTATACTTGAATGTTCCAATGAAATTAATTTTTTAATGCTATTTACATTGTGAATTGATTAATTAATTATTAACTGATTCTATTGGAACATACATTTTCTGGAATTAGTTTGACAGGTTGTTGATACTTCAAATTGTCAGAAATGAGAGCTCGAATTTGAAAAAAAGTATAAAGTAAACATTTTTTGAATGTTTCAATGAAAATTATAGACTGATGCTTTAATGAATATCTCAATTCAATTTTAAAAATTATATCTAAATATTATGTTCAATTTTCTTCGAAAATTAATATAAAAAGTTATCAATAATTAAAATTTTCAGAAATGAAATTTCATGCTTAAAAAATATAAAGTAAAAATTATTTGAATGTTTCAATGGAAATAATAGTTGTATGCTTTTTATGCTGTAAACAGTTTAATTAATTATTGGTTGATTATTTCGTTAAAAACATTAAATTAAATAAATATTTTATTTGATTTTTTTTTAAATTAAGTAACATAAATTGATTATTTACACGAAGGTTATGTAATTGAATATTTATTATTATTTTTATAGTAAAGGTTTACTTTTTCTTTAGAATACCTTTATTGCAATTATATAATCTTTTCAGATACTTGTATCGTTGTGAAATGACTCTATCTGAATTCAATTTTCAAGATTATATGTAGATATATTCTATTTTTTAATTAGTTTAAAAGGTTAGTAATTAATTTAATGTATAGAAATGAAATTTATAATTTAAAGGAGAATATAATGTAAAAATTATTTGAATGTTTTAATGAAAATAATTGTGTAACGCTTCTTATGTTATGAACTGATTTATTAATTATTAACTGATTGTTTTCAAACTTACATTTCTGGAATTAGTTTAAAAGGTTATTGATCATTTAAATTGTCGGAAATGAGTGTTCGAATTTGAAAAAAAAAATATAAAGTAAAATATATTTGAATGTTTCAATGAAAATGATACATTAATGCTTTAATGAGTATCTGAATTCAATTTCCAAACTTATATCTAAATCCTATGTTTAAATTTCTTCAAAAATTGGTACAAAAAGTTATTAATAATTCAAATTTTCAGAAATGAAATTTCATGTTTAAAAAATATAAAGTAAAAATTATTTGAATGTTTCAATGGGAATAATAATTGTATGCTTTTTATGCTGTAAACAGTTTAATTAATTATTGGTTGATTATTTCGTTAAAAACATTAAATTAAATAAATATTTTATTTGATTTTTTTTTAAATTAAGTAACATAAATTGATTATTTACACGAAGGTTATGTAATTGAATATTTATTATTATTTTTATAGTAAAGGTTTACTTTTTCTTTAAAGTACCTTTATTGTAATTATATAATCTTTTCAAATACTTGTGACGTTGCAAAATGACTCTATCTGAATTCAATTTTCAAGATCATATGTACATATATTTTATTTTTATTTTTTAATTAGTTTAAAAGGTTATTAATGAATTGAATGTATAGAAATTAAATTTAAAATTTAAATGAGAATATAATGTAAAAATTATTTGAATATTTCATTGAAAATAATGGTTTCATTCTTTTTATGTTTTAAACAGTTTAATTAAATAATGGTTGATTAATTTAGTTAAAAACTTTAAATTAAATAAATGTTAAATTTAATTTTTTTTCAATTATATAACATAAATTGATTATTTACTTAAAGGTTATTTAATTGAATATTGGTTATTATTTTTATAATAAAAGTTTACTTTTTCTTTAAAACACCTTTATTGCAATTATATAATCTTTCCAAACGCTTGTGACGTTGTGAAATAACTCTATTTAAATTCATTTTTCAAGATTATATGTATATATATTTTATTTTTTAATTAGTTTGAAATATTAGTAATAAATTGAATGTATAAAAGTGAAATTTAAAATTTAAAGGAAAATATAATGTAAAAATTATTTCAATGTTTAAATGAAAATAATTGTGTAATGCTTTTTATGTTATGAACATATTAATTAATTATTAACTGATTCTATTAAAACTTACATTTTCGGGGATTAGTTTGAAAGGTTATTAATAATTTAAATTGTCAGAAATGAGAGTTCAAATTTGAGAAATATATATATAAAGTAAAAATTATTTAATGTTTCAATGAAAATTATAGGTTAATGCCTAAATGAGTGTCTGAATTTAATTTTCAAAATTATAGCAGAATACCATATATGTTTAATTTTTTTTTTAATTAGTATAAAAAGTTATTAATAATTCCAATTTTCAGAAATGAAATTTCATTTTTTTTAAATATAAAGTAAAAATTATTTGAATATTTCAATAAAAATAACGGTTTCATTCCTTTTATGTTGTAAACAGTTTAATTAATTATTGGTTGATTAATTTAGTTCAAAAACTTTAAATTAAAAGAAGATTGAATTTGAATTTTTTTCAATTAAGTAACATAAATTGATTATTTACATAAAGGTTATTTAATTGAATATTGGTTACTACTTTTATAATGAAAGTTTACTTTTTCTTTAAAATACCTTTATTGCAATTATTTAATCTTTTCAAGTACTTGTGACGTTGTGAAATAACTCTATCGGAATTCAATTTTCAAGATTATATGTACGTATATTTTTTCAATTACTTTAAAAGGTTAGTAATGAATTGAATGTATAGAAATGAAATTTCAAATTAAAAGGAGAATATAAAGTAAAAATTATTTGAATGTTTCGATGAAAATTATAGATTAATGCTCAAATGAGCATCTGAATTTAATTTTCAAAATTATATCTGAATACTATGTTTAAATTTGGTTGAAGATGAATATAACAAGTTATTAATAATTCCAATTTTCAGAATGTTTAAAAAATATGAAGTAAAAAAAGTCACATAAATTGATTATTTACTTGAAGGTTATGTAATTGGATATTGGTTATTATTGCTATAATTAAACTTTACATTTTCTTTAAAATACCTGTATTGCAATTATATAATATTTTCAAATGCTTGTGACGTTGTGAAATGACTCTATTTAAATTCATTTTTCAAGATTATATGTATATATATTTTAGTTATTTTTTATTAGTTTGAAAGGTTAGTAATACATTAAATGTACAAAAATGAAATTTCAAATTCAAAGGAGAAGATAATCTAGAAATAATTTGAATGTTTCAATGAAAATAATTGTGTAACGCTTTTCATGTTATGAACTGGTTTATTAATTATAATCTGATTCCATTGAAACTTATATTTTCTGTAATTAGTTTAGAAGGTTATTAATGAGTCAAATATTCAGAAATGAAAGTTCAAATTAAAGGAAATATATCAAGTAAAAATTATGTGAATTTTCTAATGGAAGTTATAGTTTAATGCTTCTTATTTTTTGAACTGATGAGTTGTGTGATCAAAAAAAAGAGGAGGAAAATAACAGGTTTTGAAGAAGAAGCTAGAAAGCTAGGACGGAAGACGAGGTTTGGAAGGTGGTAAATAATGAGAGAAGGATAAGGGAAAGAGTAAACCAGGATATTGAGATGATAGAATGGAAACAATATTTTATGGAAATACTAGAAGGCGTAGAGAGGAATGTTAGGAAAGGAGGAGAAGATGGTAGGGAAACAGATGAGGAGGAGGACATTACAAGAGAGGAAATAGTCAAGGTATTAAGGATGATGAAAGATGGAAAGGCACCTGGTATAGATGAAATTCCAAATGAAGTATGGAAATATGGGGAGACAGAATTAAAGGAATGGGCATGGATAATGGGCAATTGAGTATGGAGAGGAGAAGGGTGACCAGAGTTATGGGAAGAAGGACAAGTGATACCAATAGTGAAGGCAGGCAAATGGGAGGAGGTTAATGATTATACAGGAGTGATATCAATGCCAACACTATATAAGGTATATGTGACTGTTTTACCGGAGAGGTTAAAAAAATAAGTTGTGGAGAAAAAGATAGAGCCACCCAATCACACAGGAATTTGAAAAGGGATGGGAGTGATCGACGATATATATTTTCTGAACTATTTAGTAAATAGGAGAATTAAAAGGGAGAAAGGAGCAATGATAGCAATGTTTGTGGACCTAACGGCGAAGTTTGACTCATTCGACCGTGCTGAGATAGAAAAAGTTATGGTGAAAAAGGGGATACGAGAGGGATTAACAAAGAGAGTATCGGAAATTTTTAGAGAGACAAAATGCAAGGTAAAAGTAGGAGAGCAAGTGGGAGATAGTTTTTGGTTGGTGAGAGGAGTGAGGCAAGGATGTCCTCTGAGCCCACTTTTATTTATTATATTAATATCAGACTTGGAAGAAGAGATGAAAAAAAAAATGGATGGGAAGGAGTTGGGATAGGGAAAGAAAAGATATAAACACTGGCATACGCGGACGATATAGTATTGATTGCAGAGGATAAAGAAGGGATGATGGGCTTGATTATAGGATTAGAGAAATACTTAGATGGAAAAAAGTTGAATTTTAATGTAGAAAAGACAAAGATAATGAGGTTTAGAAAAGGAGGAGGAAGAAAGGAGGAATGGACGGGGAGATGGAAGGGAATAAAATTAAATGAAGTAAAAGAGTTTAAGTATTTGGGATATACCTTGCAAGCAAATGGAGATCATAGAGCTTATATAAGAGAAAGGGTAAAAAAGCAGCAGGGGTAATGAAACAGATATGGGGAATAGGAGAAAGAAGATTCAAAAGAAAATTTGAGAAGGGGAATGTGATTATTTGATACGCTGGTATGGCCGGTATAAGATTATGGACCAGAGATATGGGGATGGAAAGAAAGGAAAGAGATTGAAAGTTTACAAGAAAGGTATATATAAGGTGTACGCTAGGGGTAGACGGGAGGGCGCCAGGATATATGGTGAGAGAAGCAACGGAAAGGGATAAATTAAGTACTAGAGCGGGAAAGAGGGCATGGAATTTTGAGACTAAGCTGTGAGAGGGAAAGGGAGGGGAGTTGGAGAGAAAGTGTTTGATGATGGTAGAAGAGAGGAGAGGGAGGGCGATGGAATTAACGAGATTGGAAGAAGAAAGCAGGGAGTTCTTTAAGGCTAGAGAGATAGATGACGTGACTGGAGTTAACTGCGAAGAAGTGTAAGAAAGGGGGAGAGAAAGACAATTAATAGATAGATGGGGGATGATTGGGGAATCAAAATATAATATATTGTTTAAGATGATAAAAAAGGAAGAAGTACAAAAGTATTTAGAAGAGGGATGGGGAGAGAAAAGATGGACCACAATAGCAAGATTTAGATTGGGACCATAAAAGGTTACTTATAAATCGAATTTTCAGAAATGAAAGTGTAAATTAAAAATAAATGTAAAGTAAAAATTGTTTGAATGCCTGAATGAAAATTATAGTTGAATGCTTTTTATGTTGGCAACAGATGAATGAATCATTAGCTGATCAATCTTTTTCAATATTAAATTACATAAAGATTATATTTTAACTTGTTTAAATTAAGTACATCGATTGATTATTTGATTGAAGGCCATGAAATTGAATATTGACTATAATTTCTATGATAAAAGATTATTTATGTTTGAAATACCTCTATTCCAATTGTGTAATTTTGGTGAATTTTTCGATGTTGTGAAATAAGTACCTGAATTCTGCTTTCAATATTATATGTAGATATTTTTTACTTTTCTGTGGAATTAGTTTAAAAGGTTATTATTAATTCAAAGTTTCAGAAAAATATAAAGTAAAAATTATTCGAATGTTTTTATTAAAATAACTGTTTATTGCTTTTTATGTTGTGAAATGATTAATTAATATATACATATTTTTTTTACTTTTTTTGGAATTAGTTTTAAAAGTCATTAATAAATTAAATGTATAGAAATACAATTTCAAATGAAAAACTGATTAACTGATTCTATTTTATAAATAAATTAAATTTTCAGGAATAAAAGTTCAAATCCTTCATACGAAAAAAGGTAACCTCCATCTTGTGTAAGATTGTAGTATAGAAGTAATCTTTATATAATCGAATATTGAATATGATGTGTATAATAAAAGTTTATTTATATTTAAAATACTTTTATTCTAATTTCATAATTTTCGAAATGATTGCGATGTTGTGAGATAATTATCTAAATAATCTTCAAAATTATATGTAAATGTGTTCTAAGTTTTTATGGAATTAGTTAAAAATATTATGAATAATTGAAATTTTTATATAAATATAAGGCAGAAGTTATTTTGATGTTTCATTGCAAATAATATGGTTGATTGATTTTTATGTTCTGAACAGATGAATCAACTATTCTAACTACTGAATGATTTATTATTTCCAAAAAAGTGAATTACATAAAGATTTACTTTGAATTGTTTTCAATTGAGTCACATAAATTGATTATTTACATTAAGGTTATGTGATTTAATATTGGCTGCTATTTCGATGATAAAATTTTTTTTCCTGTAATATATCTCCATTACAATGATATAATTTTTTTAAAATGTCTGTGATGTTGTGAAGTGAGTATCCGAATTCAAATTTCAAAATTATATGTGCATATATTCAAATTTCTCCTGGTATTACTTTGGAAGGTTATTAATATTTTAAATTGTCAAATAAATATTAAATACAAGTTATTCTAATATTTCAATTAAAATAATTATTCAAAGCTCTCTATATTATGAACTCATTGATTAAATATTAACTGTTTCTGTTGAAAATTACATTTTCTGGAATTAGTTAAAAGATGATTAGTAAATTAAATTTAACAAAAGAAAAGTCAAGATTTAAAGAATGATATTTATAAAGTAAAAATTATATGAAAGTTTCAATGCAAGTAATTTTTTCACACTTTTTATGTTGTGAACTGATTAATTAAGAATAAGCTGAATAATTTTGTTCACAATATCAAATTACAGTAAGATTGGAATTTAATATCCTTTAATTAAGTAACATGAATTGATTATTTATTTTGAGATTATCTAATTGAATATTGGCTGAAATTTGTATTATAAAAGTTCATTTATATTTAAAATAGTCTTATTCCAGTTACGTAAATGTCAAATTGCTTCATAATTTGCGAAATGAGTATCTGAATTCAATTTTCAACATTGTTTTTACAAATGATTTTATTTTTCCTGGAATTAGTTTGTAAGGTTATTATCATTCAAATTTCAATAACAATATAAAGTTAAAGTTATTTAAATGTTTCAATGAAAATAATTATATGATACTTTTCTTACTCTAAACTGATTAATTGATTATAAGCTGATTAATTTTTTTCACAATATTGAATTACATAAATATTGAATGTTGATTAATTTTAATTAGATAACATAAATTGATTATTCACTTCAAGGTTATGTTATTGAATATTGGCTATAATTTTTAGAATAAGAGTTCTTTTTGATACCTTCATTATAATTATATAATTTTCTTAAATGTTTACGATGATCTGAAATGATTATCTGAATTCAATTTTCGAAATTATATGTAAATATGTTTTGATTTTTTATGAAATTTGTATAAAAGATTATTAGTAACTTAAATTTAAATAATGTAATTAAACATTTTGAAAATATGTGATGCTTTTTGTGTTTTTAAATGACTGATTAATTATTTATTGATTCTACTAGAACTTAAATTTTCTGGAATTTTTTAAAAAGCTTATTAATCAATCAAAATATTCAGAAATGAAGGGCAAAATTGAAGAAAAAAAATGGAGTAAAAATAATTTAATTGTTTCGATGAAAATAATTGCTTGAGGGTTTTTATGTTGTGAACTGTTTAATTAATGATTAGATGATTTATTTTAACCACAAAATTTAATTACATGAATATTTAATTTAAATTGTTTCAAATTCAAAATCATAATTTGATCATTTACTTCCAGGTTTTGTAATTGAATACTGGATATAATTTGTATAATAAAAGTTTATTTAAATTTGAAGTACCACTAATTACATTATTTTTGAAATGATGCTGATGTTGTGAAATGTGTGTCTGCATTCATTTTTTAAAATTATATGTGAATATGATCTTATTTTCTCTGAAATTAGTATGGAAGGTTACAAATATATTAAATTTTCAGAAATGATAGTGAATTTTTTTCTCAATATAGTATACAAATTATTACAATGTTTGAATGAAAATAATAGTTGAATGTTTATTGTTTTATAAACAGATTAAATAATCATTAGCTGATTATTTTTTTCAACAATTTTAAATTACATGATGATTGAATTTTAATTTCTTTTGATTAGGTAACATAAACTGATTATTTACTTCAAGGTTATATAATTGACTATTGACTATACATTGTATAATAAGAGTTTGTTAATGTTTGAAATACCTCTATTAAAATTATATAATTTTTTAAATTTTGGGATGTTGTGAAATGAGTATCTGAATTTTCATTTCGAAATTCTGTGCACATATATTTTATTTCTCTCTGGAATAGTTTAAAGGGCTACTAATAATTCAAATTTTCACAAAAATATGAAGTAAAAATTATTTCAATGATTCAATGAAAATAATTCTTCACAACTTTTTGTGTTATGAAATCAATAATTTGATTGGTCAAGAAATTTGAAGGAATAACTTGTGATTCGAAAATTGAGCGAAGGAGAAACATGAACATAAAAGTTGGCGCGCGCTTGCGCGCGCACATAATAGTCTAGTAAATATTATACATACATAAGAGATTAAGTTCTCATATTCGATTCAACTTGTTTCATATATTAATTTTGGGTTAATTTAATTAGTTGCTGTAAAGATAGGGGCGGCGTTTTTCAGGAATAAACTAGAGAGTTCAACAATACGGTTTTCTATACATTTTAAACAATTCCATACTTCTTTATCTTCCACAATGAGTTGGCCGGCTAACTATGGAAAAAATTCTTTTCCGTGCAAGGCTGCTGAGAGTGAGAGAGGAGAGATCGAGTGAAATAGGAAGGAGCTCGAGAGAGAGAGAGAAGAGAAGACAGAAGGAAGAGAGCGCGCGACTAGACATAAGAGAGCGAAACTAGAGAGGAGAGAGAATTGAAGGGAGAAAAGAAATCAGCATTGGGACTTGCGAAAAACAGGAGAAAGTCACGTACGCCTGGGGTTGGTTTTTCCAGGGTCCCGACGAAACGTGTTGAGAGCTTCGCCCGGCCGGCAGCTAGGCCGGAGGCAATAAAATTTAAACCTGGTTTTGAAAGGGAATTGTAAAATTTACTCCTAATCCGGGCCGTTCAAAATTTGTTTTTCGAAGGAAATGATTCAAACGAAGGTCGTCTTTAACGATGAGTTGGGA